>JAMKPZ010004768.1:0-15935 GCA_024699675.1 Amphibolis antarctica | reverse complement strand
TTATAAAAATTAATTAATTTTTCATTAATTACGAATACAGTGATTAAATTTGAAAGAAGTTTGTAGATTTTTTAAAAATAATTTGATTTTAATTATGTAGTGTTTAATAAAAATAATTCAAGGTGGATTTTTTTAACTTAAATATTAGGGTGAATTTTTTTTTAAAGAATTCAATTTTACTTAAAAAATATTTTGATTAAATATTTAAAAACACTCCCTTTTCAAATGACACATGGAAAATAATTTATCGAAAAGGGAGTGTTTTTAAATATTTAATCAAAATATTTTTTAAGTAAAATCGAATTATTTAAAAAAATGAATCGTTGTTTTTTTTTTGTTAAAATAAATGGACTACTTTTACGCGGGTGATTTCGACGAGAGGATTTTTTTCTACATTAAACACAAAAATTATTATAAGTACTTATAAGAAAATGATATTTTAGTCACATTAAGGTTTGATTTATTTTAACTCCAACTTTAATTCTACATAAATTTTCAATATTATTATTAATATACAAATTTTAATGTATAAATTTTTACTACCTTAATTACTACGTAACTTCAATTTCATTTATTTTATTAATTTTAACTTCATTTCTATTTTCAAATAATGAACCTTCAATTACCATCCATATTCTTCCAAAATATACCAATAATATTTTTAAATGATATTTTGCCTGAACATCACCACCATTCTCAATGACTCCAAGGATGTCTACCTGAAGTAATAATCACTAATACCATCATTGGATTAGAAATTACTAGTTTTCTTTCTTTCCCTAAATTTTAAATCTATCAAAACCCTAAGTATCATCCTCTCCAAATAGTTTAACAATTCCTAATTTCAATCACCACCAAAATGCAAAGAACTAATCTCAGGAATTCAGAATTGACCAGAAAAGCACAATTTTCTCCCATACATTTCATATTCTTCCAAAATAGACCAAAAACACTTCACTTCTATTTTTGCATGAAAAATCCACATCCCTACATCCTTTCCATATACTTCAACAACATAAAAGCTCATATTCTTTAACAAAAACGGAGGTGAAGAAGGTGTGGAATAACTTGTGTTAAAATGTAAGAATTATTTTTGCATAACAAAATATGTTGTCTGCTTACGTGAGTGTTATCATCAAAATTACATAAATTATTCAAATACTCAACCATAGCCCTCAATTTCAGTGATAATTTCAGCAATAGTTTAGAAAGAGTCTCCATTTTAAGCTATAAAGATTTCAAGGAGCATGCTTCTTAAATACCCTGGTTTTTTGGTCCCATTCCAGATCTTGATGACTTGTTGAGCGAATCACAAAACCATGATAGAAGCAACTCAGAACATGTTTAGGAAATAGTCCATTAATGATAAACTGCAAGAAACTAATAGTTGATTACATTATTTGATGAGAGTCCTCTTAAAGGGTCAATTTGTAAACTCCAACCTGAAATGTTAGGTTTTGGAATATTTATAGAAATTTTGTAATTCTGCAATTACAGTTTTTTGCATCCCATGTTTTGTTTTATTGAAGATATTTTCTCTATTACATTAACTACGTACAGAGAAAATAATAAAACTAATGCAAAAGGCTTCCATCGCACAATAAACATGTTCTCACATGGAATGTGGTAGCACGAAGTCTACTACACTTACAAAGTGGACAATACATATAATACCCATTGACAAATACAGCAAAAGTCACAAGGAAGCAATGTTGGCTACACAAACAGAGTGTTAGGTAGGGCATGAAGAAAATGTAGTTTTGATTCTTGAAAGAACTAAACCAAAGTAAATATCCCTCCAAAAAATATCAGCAACCACAAGAGGGGAGAAGAATGAGCATGCCTTCCTTTGTTTTGGTATGCGAAAAGATGAGCATCACTGCACTGGATCACACATTGCCCATATTTATGGAACCATCCTTCATTAGTCTGATGCTCAGATTGTTGAATCTTCCCCTTGAATAGTGGCGAGAAGCTTTTCGCCAGTCCGTTCCAGTTTTCATCATTGCCACAAATTCGTCATAACCAATTCGGCCATCCTGCATGGAAGTTAATTTTATATAGAAAAAAAAAAAATCAGACTCAATGAGGAGACGAAGGAATTCTCAAATATGGAGGTGAACATACCTTATCGGTATCTACTTCTTGTAAGATGTCTTTAGCAACATCAGCAGTGTCTATGGCACCATCTTCCACCAAGGCCTCCTGGAGCTCCTCCAGCTCAATAAAGCCATTTCCATCTTTGTCAAAGTATGAGAAAGCCCTTTGGAGGTGCTCATCATTAGCCATTCTTTGCAGATGAAGATACACAGCAACAAACTCTCCATAATTCAAATTTCCCTTTCCGGCAGTATCAACCTATTAATAATCCAGATCATTTTAGAATTACAGTCAAAAGATTGTATTATCTCTCCAATCCACCAAGGATTGTATTATTGGTTGTGGATGACAACCAATAAACACAAGAAGATACACATTCTAGTGGTATCTCATACACAACATTATGCTTACAGCTTCAAAAAGCATCTTCACTTCAGACTCTTCACGTTGAGAACCACATTTTGAAAGTCCAATTTTGAGTTCCTCACATGTAACAACACCATCATTATCAGTGTCCATCATCTTGAAAGCTTCCTTTATGTCTTCAACTTCTTCATTGGACAGATGATCAGCAATGACCTGCAATTTTGCATTATGTTCTGTAAAATGATGTCACCATTAATGAGCAAACACTGCAAGGAGACAGCCACAAACAGCTTTAGTTGCTGGAATAAGGAACCAACCCTCAAAGCTTTCCGTTTGAATCTGTTCGTCATAGAAAATTGTTTTAGCCTCATCTTGACAACATCTCCCAATGGAACATTTGGAGCTTTTTTGGCATTTTGAATCCATGGATGCTCTGAAGAACATGCAAAGAGTGCAAATTTAGAATCAAAACATCATAGGCTTTCAGGTTTCTATTGCTTCAACTAGCATGATTGCAGAGAATGCATCAATAGAAAATACTGCAATTGCTCATGAATTCATTCAGCTAAATTTTAGCACTTAATATGAAAAAAATAGAGGACGTCACCAACAATGTGATGACTGCTCATCAAAAATTTATTCAATAAAGCAAATAACAAGATACTGCTATGAAAAAAAGAAGTTGAATGGAAGTTATCAGTGGAATGAATAAAAATAGGAAAATTAATATAGTAAATCCTCAAAGAAACACAAACAGAGTTAGGCTGTGAATATCAGTCCTGAAAAAATCCAATTGAATAGAAAATTAGAAAGTGATTAAGTTGAAAAGAAAAAAAGGCTGTCTGCAAAATGAGTAAGGTCTACTTTCTCCAGAATGTTTTGTAGATATGTTCTACCGCAATTTCCCACAATATTTCCAAATCTTATGGAAAAGCAATTTGATATTTACTTATGAAGTTTTATGCTCACAATGCATAATACCTAGCACTTGTTTTGCAGTAGGCCTAAGTTTGGGGTCAGGCTCCAACATTTGTTGAACCAAATTCTTGGCATTCTCTGATACACTAGGCCATGGATCACGTTTAAAATCTATATTCCCCCGAAGAATAGCATGTGCAACTCCCTGTTCAGATTCTGTGGGAAGCACATATGATTAGAAATTATCAGTAAAGAAGTGAAAAAATATGCACAATCTTTTTTATTTTGAAAATAATATAAACATAAGGAATGATGAGTACCAGACCAGAAAGGAGGAACTCCACATAACAAAATATACAGTATAACTCCTGCACTCCATATGTCTATCTCTGGTCCATAATTCCTCTTCAGTACTTCAGGAGCCATATAGTATGGGCTTCCAACAATCTCAGAGAACTTTTCACCTACATAGAGAAGCAACAGCTTTGGTCAGATGTAAATTGACTGAAACTGACCACATCAATAAATAACTAAAGTAAAAAGCTTTGGTAATGCATAATGTTAGCATTAGTGGCATTAGTTATTAGTATGTTCTTGTTATGTGAGTTGGATCTTAATTATATGAATTATCGGATATCCATATATTATGATATTATGTAAGGACTCCTTTAAAGATATGCAATTGACTCTTAATAATAATTCATTCACTTTTCCCTAATCTCACAAGCAACCAAAGTGAGGTCTTGGATATCACTAAACCTAACCCTAGCTGCTGCCATTTTATTGTTTACCCCACTGCCACCAACCCCACCACCAATGAAGCCATGGCATCCTGCCAACAGCCTTCCAGGCTTTCCAGCCCTGTCATAGGAGCCACACCCTTCCTCTTCCATGCTCCCAATGACTGTTGCAGCCGAGCTATTGGTTTCATCTTGTGTGTTAAGGTGCTGTATGAGCCTACATGACCTATTTTTGTTCTGGTTTGATCTTATCTGATTGTCATGAAAATCAGATGGCGTGTTGCCTTTTAGATAATGGCTTACAGAGATGTATTGTTGGTCACTCCATCAGTAAAGAAAAAACCAGAGTTGATCACACTCCAATGACAAGTAATGACTCTACAGAAATTAGTGTAGCTAAGGCATACTTGAAGAGACATTTTGTCATTAAAGATATAATCAAAAACTGATACTTCCTAGACATTAAATTTTCATATGCCAAAGTAAGTTGGTCATTTTCAAGAGAAATTTATGCTCTAGATATTCTTTGAAAAAGTGAACTCAGTTGCAAATCAATGATTACTCCTACTGATTAGAATTCATCCTCCTTTTGAGGCAACTCATTAGAGGTTCTTAAGGATATCAATCAATATCAATGATTGATTGGGAAACTGATTTACTTGACTTTTACTCACTTAGATATCTATTGTATAGAGAAGTTTCTTAGTCAATTCATGTATGAGCTCCTGGTCCATTCACAAGGAACCTACGTGGTATTGAATTATATTAAGGGTGCACCACTTATTTACAAGAAGAATGATCATTTATAACTTGAAGCCTATTTAGACTCAGGTTATGTATGACAATTCCAAAGCATGCAAGTAATAATCACCTTAGATGATAATTGAATATATTTAACACTTGCAACTATGGTAAATTGCTTTGAATCTTGACTTGGATGATTGTTCACCTCTTATACGTATTATATTTATTTTTTCTTAATATAAGTAACCAACAGATAACTTTGCTTGTGGAGGTTAACCCCTGCACAACTGGTCTAAGCCTAGACAAAGGAGGCGAGTTAAGATTAAGTAGACAACTAGCTATATAAACTTATTAATCCTCCATGAACATGAACCCTAAAGAAAAATAACCAATAGATATTTTAAACATGAAACAGCTAGCATAACACCCCTAAAGCATAAAGTGGTAGCAAGGAAAAATAACTTTCAAAATGTGATTTAGATACACAAGCAACTAAGTTGACAAATCTCAACTAATGTGCATTTGGGAATGCCTATTGAGTTTCACCTTATTTTAAAAAGCTAACTCATTGAATAAGAAGTTCAAAAATAACTTATTGAATAAGTGATTAAATGAACTGTTAAACATTTATTTGCATTTTTCTATAAGCTAGATAAGAAATTGCGTTTGCAATCACTTATTCAAATAAATGCTTAACTT
The DNA here is from genome assembly GCA_024699675.1 of Amphibolis antarctica. Classification (NCBI taxonomy): domain Eukaryota; kingdom Viridiplantae; phylum Streptophyta; class Magnoliopsida; order Alismatales; family Cymodoceaceae; genus Amphibolis; species Amphibolis antarctica. The sequence goes on along the minus strand of JAMKPZ010004768.1, from coordinate 10,368 downwards.
AATAAGCTAATGTAAAAAAGTGCACGTTTCCAAATGTTGTCTGAATAACTAACTAAACCCATGTTAGTAAATGGCAATGTAAATATCATCTAAGACCATGAAAGCAAGAATATTTGACATCACAAACCAAATCATACCTGGCTTGAAGAAGATGGAAAGCCCAAAATCTATAGCCTTGAGTGGGGAATTCTCCTTCTTGTCTGCAAACAGGAAGTTCTCTGGCTTTAAATCTCTATGAATCACCCCATGGTTGTGGCAGAGCTGCACCACCTCGATGATAGTTTTCATGACAGCTGCAGCAGCCCTCTCAGTATAATGCCCCTTAGCAACTATCCTATCAAAGAGCTCCCCTCCCTCACAGAGCTCCATAACAAGATGCACCGCCTGATCATCCTCACAAGCCTCCCTAAAGCCAACAATACTGGCGTTGCACGGGACAAACTCGGAATCCATCAAAACGCTCTATGGTACCAACCATAATGTGCGAAAAGTAAAACAAAATCTTACAAATGAAATATAACGACCAAGATCCAACTAAGCATACCAATCTCAGACACAAAAATCAGGTCTGAATTTCCCTAGGAGGAGATGTTAGGTTACTTGATCCTGTTCTTTATTTAGTGTCTCGTTGTTTTTTCTGACCAATGTAGGCTAAACTTGGGATGTCACGCAAATTTCCACTGATCTAGTACACCACGCAAGGTACCAGTACCAGTAACAGATTAAACTACACAAAACACAAAGACTTATCATGCCCACATCTTCTAAAACTAGAGAACAGAAAGCTTAACTGAACAAGACGAAAACTCCTCGTGCAATGTTGTCTACAGCGATGCAACGCCCAAACCCCGAACATCATTCCACCCAAAAAAACAAAAAACAAAAAACAAAATACCTATTGCTCCTGGGAAGATGCTGCAAGATGGCGACCTCCCTCCTGACGTCCTCGACGTCCACAGCAGTCCTGAGCTTCCTCTTCGATATCGACTTGCAGGCCAGCAGCTCCCTCGTGCCCCTGTCCACGCACAGGTAGGTCACGCCGAACTCCCCCCTCCCGAGCTCCCTGTCGACCTCGTACTTCTCCTCGATCCCCGCCCTCGAAACGCGCCCCCCTACGGCCAGCACCGTCAGCTTCTTCGCCGCGGACGCTGACGCCGCCACGTCCTCCCTCGCCACGGATGCCGGGGAGCAGCAGTTCCCCATCGGGATTTTAGGGTTTTGGCATCGGAACGGGAGTGTGCGGGAAGGAAGAAGAAAAAGGTGGCGTCTTTTGTGTGGAAGGAGGCGGAGGAGGACGTTACCGTTGCAGAAATGTGCGTGAGCCGCCACGCCGGGAGGTGGTAGTTAGCGCCCCACACCTCTCACTAATTGCAATTAACAACCACATATTTTAGTTTTAGCAATAGCCAAATTATTAGGGACTTTTTATAGAAAATGACCACTCATCTTTTACACTACCGTAGGCAGACACGTTCACGTTGTCAGAGCCTTTTCTTTTTTAAAAAACATTTTGCACCCTTTCTTTTGAAATTATCTATTTATTTATTTTAAAAATATTTGTAATTTATCATTTTGACCGAAACAAAGTGGTTGATCGACTGTCGTATCGTTTGTCTCGATATTTTAACATTATATAATTTTTTTTTTTTTTATATATCAGAACGTTTTAAGTATATTTATTAAATAATTTTTATTTTTTTATTATTTATAAATATATTATTATATTTTTATCGTAAATCATATATTTTATGTAAATCGTAAAACTTAACTCACTTTACGAAAATACCCAAACAAATGAAGCATTTAGGTACAATATTCATGAGTAATTTTTTTCGGCTCTAACCATTAGAAAGAGTTAAAGTTAAAGTTAATTTTACGAATGAAGTTAAAATTATATAGTAATTTAAGTGATAAAAGTTTACAATATTACTCATGAATATATGTTTTGTTTTAAACTCTTTATCTATAAAAAATGGGATTCATTTGTACATGTTGAATATTTGAGAAATGAAAATTTAGAAAATAGAAAAGGAAAATTAGAAAATAAAAAAATTGATAGACGATTGTGTACATTGTAAAAATTTTAGAAAATTAATTTAAAAAATTATAAATATTTTATATTTTAATATTTCAAATATAATTTCAATGTAACCACAAGTTTATTAAATTAAATATTTATAATGATAAAAAATTTAAATTTTTTTCATATTTTTCGAATATACAAATACTTTTTTATTAAATTAAATTTAATTTAATTTAATTCAGACTAATTAAAAAATAAATTCTTAATTATTTATTTTTATCTAATTCTAAATAAATCGAAGCTCCTTTTCGTTACTACAAAAGTTACGTTTTTAAATTCTATTCTCTTCGTCATCTTCACCAACTAAAAAAAATTAATATTATAATAAATTTTTACAGAATTATTAATAATATTTTTTAATATAATTGTTGTTTTTTATAATATTATAATATTTTGATAATATTTACGACGTGACTATTCGTAACTCTTTTATAATGTAATAATATTTTTTGTAATATTATAAATAAAATTATAGTATTTTTTTTGTAAAGAACAATACATTTTACGGTATCAATTATATACTTCTTTATTACAAGAAGACCATTATTTACAATATTACATCAACGTTTACGTTGTTACAAAAAAATATAAGTTTTTTACTATTTTCAACTACTGTTGTGAATAATGTGACAACAAATTCTTATATTTAATAGTATAATTAATAACAATGTATTTAATAATTAATAACAATTCTAAAGTAAGAATAATTAATAGTATTTAATAACAATTTTCAATGTAATATAAAAATGATTTTATATTTTTATAATATTATAACGAAAATATTTTTATAATATTACAATAAATCTTACAATATTACAAAAAATATAAAAAAATTTTCCTTTCAGATGTCAATAATTTTGTTTACAACTCTAACAAAATTAAACACTTCTTTATTACAACGACTTAATTTGACATTTGTCACGAAAGATCATTTTCTTTACAGTATTTTAATGAAATTTAATTTATTTAAAATTAGTAAATAATTAATATCAATTATAATAATGCAAAAGAAAATTATTTTGCTAATATTGATCACAATTAATAGAAGATTAAGTGAAGAACTTAAAGGAAAATGTCAGATTTTTTAATATTGATCGCGATCTTGCTGTGTCTGTCACGTGTTATTTTAAAACTTTGACTTTATTGAAATTTTTATTATATATTCTTAACTCAGTTCGTACTTGATATTTTTGTCTTTTTTCTAATAAAATGTTTTTTACATGGGAGCTCAACTTACTTATAAGAATTTTATAATAGATAAATTCTATTTTAAATGTAAAATTTTAAAATTTATTTATAAAATTTATTTTATAATTTTTTAATATATTTTTTCTAGATTTTATTTTTTTTAAAAAAAAGACAAACGCTGTTTTGGTAGATAAAGGTAATAATTACAATTAGATTTGTTTACCATTCTAACTTTAATATCAACTTTTGTTAAACTTTACTTAAAATATAATTAAAATTATGGTTCCTAATCTTTTAATAGAAAATTATTTTTATAAATGTCCAAAGTTAAGTCCTTTTTTTAAAATTTTTAGTTTTTTTATTAAAATAAAATAGTTTAATAATTTTATTGTTCTAATTTAAAATTAAAAAAGAGATAAAGAGATTTCGTGTAAACTGGAGAGAGTAAAAAGTGAGAAAAGGTGGAGAAAATTTTAAATATTTATATGTTTAAAAAGTTAAACTTTTTGATTTAATGAAAATTAAATTAAAATGAATTTAATTTTCATAGATCATTTATTTGAACCGATGGAATTGAATTGAATTCATTTCTATATTTACTTTTCAACAAAAATAAAACCTAAACTTATAAAATATGAATCATTCAAAATTAAGTTAATTCAAGTTTTCTCACTTATTCTCAGTTAACTACGAAAATTTTTAATTTTATTTAATTCTAAAAATACAAAGATAACTTTATATTAAATTTATTTTTAATTAATTTAATTTTATATAAAAATTAAATTTCTTTCCATTTCTAATTAATTGTACATGCATACTCCACTAAATCGTATTAAACAGACGATGCCTCGATAACAAGCTTTATCGCACACGAACCCAACCCTGCTCCGACGATGGATTCCTCCTCCTCCCCGATGGCGGTACGGCGGAAGGCGGTGGAGGCGACCCCGGAGAGCTTCGGGGGATACGGCCAGGTCATCTCCGCTTCCGCCGATGGTGCGGAGTTCGGCCCTGGCGACGCCCAGCTCCAGCTCCACCGGGGAACCCCAAGGTATGCCTTTACTCTCCTGCATCATCCAGCAATCCCGGAATCATGAGGTCACTCACATCTTCGTTATGATTGGATTTTTCTCTTTTTCTCATTTATTTTCCTTTGCGTATTCGGTGAACGACTGAGGCTTGGTTTAACTTCTGGTGTTAGGGAAGAAATTTTGAAGGTTTGATAGTTGGGAACTGTGTGTTTGCGTCAGAGCCCGGATTATTGTTTCTTACTACATGCACGCAGGGTTTATATTGGAAATGGTACCTAGGTAGGCAAGTGAAGGTGAAATTAATCGTATTCCAGAATCTGTCTAGGTTACTATCCGGAATTGGGTGTGTGATTTGTTTCCCGTGTCAAAATGTGGAATACGAAGGTCTAAGGTGGGGAAGTGGTGTGGCTTGAAGTTCATACTGAATGAAGAACATATACTTGAAGCGCTCAATGCTTGGTGCTCTGAGCCGGGAAGGTAGAAAGGTTCTCGCCCCATGTTGACTGGTGCCGCCATATTTTTCCTCTTATCAGTGGAATCTGGTTTACCAAAAACAAACTATTTTCTTTTTTGGTAAATAAATTATCTGAGTGTGCAAACATACAAGATTTTCTTGTTTATAACAATTTGGCATTAATGGAGTTGTTGGTATAAAAATGGTCTCATATCATCCGGACTCTTGAGAGTGTCTTTTTGGAGTGATCAGCATGCCTATGTCCATTTTGTCAGGACCCGGTCACACTGTACTCAGGATTTCATATTATACAAAAACGATACCCCAAATTTCTTTGTAATGATCTTAATGAGTGTTCTTCTCTGTTAAAGCTCTTGTTGCACAATGGTCTGCGAGGCTACATCTCGAAAATAATGATTGTTTTAGTTTGTATATATTTGTTGTTCTTATTCTTTTTTTTAACATTTATAACTTTCTCCTCCTTTTTTGGTTCCGACAGGTTCTATATCATGCATCTGAAAGATCGTGAACTTATGTTTGATAAGATTACACATCATGCAAGTGTCACACAGTGTCTTGGTTCTGTTGGTGGTGCTGTGTGGTACCTTGGTGTTGCCAAAGCTTCAATTTTGCGCAGGGAGGAAATTGACAATACCACACACAAAAATGTTAAGCAATCACAATGTGGACACTACTATATTCCCCCTAGACCTGATGACGTGCAAGTTTTTAGAATATCTGGTCCCAAATTCCTTAAGCTTGATACAGGCACATGGCACGCTGGCCCTTTGTTTGGTGTGGAGGAAATGGATTTCTATAATTTAGAGCTAAGCAACACCAATGTGAGGGACATTTTGTTTTTTGTTTTATTTTGATTATGTATAGTACATGTTACATAGTATATGACTATATTGTATACCTTGTAGGCTGTTATAGGCTTTCCTAACTATTCTTTCTAATTAGTCTAGAGATATGTTTTTGCATAAATCAACCCTTTTGTTTAGTATCATAGAGCATAACAAATAAAGTTAACCTCTACAAAAAAATAAATAAAGTTATAATGTATTACCTAGGACAAAGCCTTGAACGTTTAAAATCTAGGTATCTCTTATGTCAATGTGGTCATTCCTTTTTGGTAAAGCATCTTTGTGCAGTATATTGATTTTGTTAGCACATGTGCATACAAGTGAACCTTCTTACATAGGTAGGAGTTTTGTGCCCTTGGTTTATCCTTTATATGTGCATAAATGTAAGAATAAAAATTAGCACAATACTAACTAGTTTACTGTTCATTAACTGTAGAAAATTTCTGCCTAAATCTTCAACAATCAGTGGATGACATTAGAAATCATATATAAATATAACATCTACATAAGGTCATTGCCATGTGGGCATCATGAATTGTCAAATAATTTCGTTGGTATACAATGCCTTTTATTTATCATTTTCACGGGCATTGTATACTGAGTCTTACATCAGTAGAAAAGAAAGAAAACTTGAACTTATATGAACAGAAACCCTCTATTTATTACCAATTCATTTTGAGTTGGCCTTTTAGTTGACATCAGAGTAGGTTTCCATTATAGACCACCCATGGTAAAAAAAATATAAAAAAAACCACAAGGGATCATGTTAAAACAAAATCTTACATCGGTAGAAAGGAAAGAGAATTTGGCTTTATAAGAATAGGGATTTTCAGGTTATAATTATCCAACCGCCCAGCATTCTTTGAGGTTCCTGGATCATTATACAAAAGTAAACTGCCAATGCCTTTTAATCTACTTTATCTTCAATTTATTGGTTTGCATTCTAGATAATCAGGGATAAGGGGAGTGACACAATAATCTTCTAAGATAATCCAACGATCTGATGCAAAAGTTTTGCTTCATGCAGGTTGTTGATCACACTACACATGATTTTGCCAAAGAAGATGGGGCCATCATCTTAGTTGAGTAATCAGTGTACTTTTGTGTAACTTCATGGCAAACAGCAGCAGAAACATGTAGCTTGAACTGTTATGGTCATTCTGAATATGATGATTAACTGGTGTGCCCTATCTGTGGTCTTAATAATTTAATCCAACTAAGTTATTGCAGCATGGAACTTGTTTTATCAAGTTATATGTGGATAACTGCACTATTGAATTTGAGAAGACATGTTTCATCAAGGACAAGAAAACCGGAGAAATTCCACTCCAGGAGAAAACTTATGGTGTTGCATGCCCACTTCCTGGTACCAACATGTTTCCTTTTCTGTAATATAAATTTGGAATTCCAAACTGCTTAGGCTTTGAAACTACCGGTTGTTTTTTTTATTTCATGCCAAAATGTATCTACATCATCACAGGTAGACCATATGTAAAAGGAAGTCATACTTGTGAATTTGAGACCATGAAATCAGTAGACTTGATGCCAATATATTCCTTAGAATTTGTCAACAGACATCAAGTCTAGACAATATCTTTATAGGTATCAAAATTTTTAAATCTTGGTCATTAATTCAAAATTAGATGATGAGATTTAAGATAACATTTGTAATTGCTGATTGAAAGTTATTGATTTATCTCACAAAACATGCATATGGATATCATGGATAGAATTCTCCCTCTTTTTTCTTGAAGTATCATCATCAACATTTTACTTGAATTTTCTTTCTTCCAATGTTATCATCCAAAACAAATAGCAATACAATTATACAAAACCATCAAATCCTCTTATTTTGGCAGCAATCTCATAAAGAAAATGGCAATACAAAAGCATCAAATTCAGAAAACGAAAGGCCAACAGAGACCGCCCACGGCATTTTGTCAAAGATCGACAGCAATCGAGGATTTGGTGACGACCCCTCTGGAAGAAGTGCTATCTGGTGAGTCAGCTAAAGTTGCACCACCGGGAACCTTCTTGGGCTTCGCCGATTACTGTGCGAGGGCGATAGCAGGTGTTGGGGGCAAAGGAGGGTGACCCAAAGAATGCCAGTGGGAGGAGCACCTTGTCCACTTGATACACCACTAGTTGTTGTGTCGGGTTGGTAAAGATGGTGTTGGACAATGTGGCGGTCACCACCCCATTGTTAGGTTCAGCTGGTTCCCTGCAGTGGTCACGTTGGGTATGTACCTGTCGTCATCGACGTCACTTGCTTGCATCCAGAGTGAGTTGTTGATGGTTTGGAACTATGCAAGGGAGGTGAAGGAAGAGAGGACGTGGAAATGAAGGAGCGCAACCTTTTGCTGGTCTAGTCAGTGGGGGCGAAGAGCATCAAGCTGTTGGTTGGAGCAATGTGACACGTTAAGCAGGTCATTGGTCTGGTCGGCCATGTAGGTGGCCTTGGGTAGACAGATGAGGGTGGTGAAACTGTCTATCGTTGTCAAGGACCACCATCAAGTTGAGCGGGCCAATTGACTAGTGGTGTGGTTGTGGCTGAGTCTGGGTGGTGTTGGTGAAATGCATGACAAAGAGAAGAGGAAGAGGAGGCAAGAGTGTTCCATGGCCATGCTTCCTTCTTCTCTGAGCCTGACCTTTGGGTGGGGATTAAGTTGGAAAGTGAAGACTGCAGTGGCTGGATATATTTTATGGTAAGAAGAAGAAGAAGATTAATTGGAAAACATCAAGAGAAATTGGATATAATATATACGAAGAATCTTTCCACTCTTTCATCTTTAGGATTTATTTGTGTAAGTTGGAAATTTGAGAAATGGAAATTTAAGAAATAGAAAAAGAAAAGGAAAAGGAAAATTAAAAAATGAAAAAGAATTTAAGATTATTTGTGTATGTTATGGAAATTTTAGAAAATTAATTTTAAAAAATTTATAAATATTTTATTTTTAGTATATCATAACAAAATTTCTGTTAACTATAAAAATTTTCTCAACTTAATAGATGCAAAATTGTGAAAATTTTTTTACTTATAATAATGAAAAATTTTAATTTTTTTTTTACATTTTTAAGATAGACAAACACCTATAAATCTTAAAATTTTTCTTTTCTAAGATTTCTATAAGACACAAATCCCCTATTAAAATTCTCATTTAAATATCTACTACCCTCACCAGGATTTCTTAAGGAATGACATTAATATAGGACTATTCTACCATAATCTAAATTTTTTTAAAAAAAATATAATCTAAAATTTTACAAAGTCAAACTTGTTAAAGTTGAAAGAGACTTATAACCTTAACTTGCAGGTCAAATGTAGTGATTTTCTCTGTGAAAGAGAACACGTAGCATACGTGGTCCTTTCTATCACCAGTTGTTGTGGTTGCTTGTCATGTCAGAATCGTCTTTTGGTTGTCTTGGATTGCTAAACTATTTTCATTATCATAAGGCTTGTTTGAAGAAGATTTTTTCTTGTTTTTGCAATTTTTTATGTTATTGTTATTATATAATTTTTTATATATAAATTTTATTTCTTAATTTACTATGTATCTTGCAATTATTTGATTAATTCACTATACACATGTTGAAAAATTCTACAATAAATGTACTATCATGGTACATAGTAAATATTGTTGAAAAATTCTACAAGAAATGCAACCACAAACTTAGAATTAATGGTGGAATTAAAACATTAATCATATCTATTCTAGTACTTATCTAAGGTTTCAATTTTAGATTTCTCATATTTTGAGAAACATCCATTTTAACTTTAGTGCTTATAGTATTTACAGTAAAATGAATTGAAAAAGTTCATTTTAACGTTAGGTCAAGAAATGAGGGAAGGGTCACGAAACAAACATAATAGGAGGTGACGAAGGTATTGTAGAAAGAGCAAAACAACTAAAGTTGAAAGAGAAGTCAGGGAAAGACCGAAAACATCATTGAATGACCATAGGGGAAAGAATAGAAACATCATTGAACAAGCAGAGTAGGAGGTGGTAAGTTAGAACAAAGGGAATGTTGGGCGAGCATGAGGCATCGATGTGAGGAGAGGTAGGTTGAAGAATTTATTTCGAAGGGGTTAGGGTCATGAAATTCATTTCTCGACTCTTCCACCACACTAATTATTATGCAACTTAATTTTATTTATTTCATTATTCCTAACTCCAGCTTCACCAACTCTCAAAATTGGCTGGATGTGAAAACAAACAAAGTTTAAGACTCACATGAGGTTCAAGTAAGATCGATCCACATGAAAATTAAGAAAAGAAGGATTGAAATTTATTCAATACTCTTGCTTGTAGCAAAAATATTATCCAATAGAACATAAAATGTCAATCTTGAGATTTTATTCAACACCCAATAATCTTTCTAATCTTCTACTTAGGAACAAGTCAAACCTAACCCTAGAACTTAATTGAGCAAAATCATTTTGCACTTAGTCACATCATGACATAAAATATCAATCAACACCCAACAATAACATATAATTCATAATTAATTTACAAATGTATTGCACAAAAACCATGCCATTACAAACATAGATCACAAGGTTTGTACCAACATATACACTGCAATAACACTCATGAAAATAACACCCAGATTATAGAAGATGATTTGATGCTAATCATCTGATGATCCATTGATCTCCATCTCATCTCACATCCTCCAATTGTCTAATTAACCCTTCTTCGTGGGTTTTGTTGGAGGGTTATGCCTAGGGTTGGCCGATGGGTCATC
>JAMKPZ010004767.1:0-17648 GCA_024699675.1 Amphibolis antarctica | reverse complement strand
GATATCTCCCATGTAATTTTATCATCTTAGGATGCCTTCAATTATGGCTAATAAAGAAGAAGCAAAATCTCTAAGATTTGATTGCAGAAGAAGATTTAGATTTCAACACTTAATCGCTTTAGCCACGGTGATATACGAACAATTTTGGTAATAGTAAAAACGAGGAAAATTATCTTTAAAAATACAGTTGTCTGGATAAATTTCCTTGATGATCTTCCTAACAAGAGAGAGTCAATTTGCTATCTTTTTATTAACTAGTGGGCCAAAATAATTACTCAAAAAATATATCGCTTTAATTATGTCGACCGTTGAGAAAATTTTTGACATCGGACAAGAGAGAGTTACTTGTTGATATCCAATAAGAAAAATTGGACCATTTTTCCATTAAGGGTATTGGAAATATAAGAAAAAGAAACATAAAAAAAGAAAAAGAAATTTTTTTAAAATCGTTTATTTACGTTATGAAAATTTTATAAAATTTATAAATATTTTTTAAAATTTTATTTTCGTTAACCCCTTCCTTTTCTCCTTTAACACTCTTTTCTGGTACAAGTTATTGATATAGAAAGGAGATTGAAAGAAGGGGAAATATGAAAGAGAGAAATGATTGAGTGAAAGTTAAGAAAAAAGGAAATACAAAAGAAATAAAAGGGAGAAGGAGAGAAGTGGTATCAAGAGAAGATGTAAAAGAAAAATGTGAAGAAGGGAAATTTGTAATGTGAGGAGATAAGAGGTCAAGGAAAGAAAAGACATTGAAAGAATAAAAGAAGTAACATTAGGAAAAGATATACATGTTAATAAGTTACGTTGACACAATTTAAATTTTTCGTAGTCTAACACTATTTATGTTGGGCCAAGTACTTGGCCTTTCGATCGATAGCTTAAGCATGACCCACATAACATAATCCATTTAGATTCATGTCGTGTTGTGTCAGACTAAGTCTAACATAATCTATTTTTTAATTATATTTTCATTTTATTAAAAATTAATATAACGTTGGTATAATTTTTAAATGCTAAGATTCAAATCCACGACATACATCTTTTATTAAGAAACTTAAACCATTAAACTATATACAATATGTATAATTTAAAGAAAAATATTAAAATAAATATAAAATTATTTTCTTGTCGGGTCGCATACTATGCTAATATGAAAATGCTAAAGATCAGTCTAAACATGACCCATCAAACCATGTCATGTTAACCCAAATGGGTATAACTCAATTGACATGTATAGGAAAAAGAAGAATAGTAATGTCAAAAGAAAGGGAGAAGAGACTAGAAAAAAATGATTTATGGTCAAAAATGTTTTGAATGATGTTACAATAAAGAAATATAATCGTGACGATGATAACAAATAGTTACAACAATATGTCAAAAGATATTTGATATAGTGACAATGAGTCTCACACAGTTAATGACAATATTTTCGAGAGATCAATGGTTTTTCTAAACCTGATCATTTTTTCATTTTTTTTACAATTTTTAGAAGATACAAACACTTCAAAAATTCTCTAACCTCTCATTTTATATACCCGGCCTTTTCTTTTTTTTTACTTCAAACTTTTAGAAATACTTCTAGATTTATAATGACATTTACATTTTTTAATTTACTCATTTAATTATTAAAATTACTCTACTTATTTCTTTTATCTCAAAATCATTTTCTTAAGAATTATTTTTTTTCACATGATATTTCCATCATGCTCTCTTGTAATTACGCTTCCCACCTACTATTCTCAAGGGACAAAGTCCATTACTCGATTCTCACTCTCCGTCCAAAATTCCAGGCATGTATCTTGACATCTATTATTATTTTGTATGTTGTTGAGTCATTATTTTTATCTATAATATATGTCACACATCGCATTTGTTGGTAAACATTTCTGTTTTTCGCGTTCTTTAGAATGTTACCCGTTTACCGTAGTTAAGTTGAGAAGATGTCGTATTCAATTCAGGGTTCGTTTATACACGTTGAAAATTTTAAAAATAAATTTTTTAAAAAGAATAGAAAAAATTAGAAAATTGAAATTTTTTTAAAATTTGTAAAAATTTTAAAAAATTATAAATATTTTATATTTTAATATTTCAAATATAATTTCACATTTTCTTTGTAGTTACAAGTTTAGTAATAGTTACGAGAGATTAAATAAGATGTAGGAGGTTAGGAAATTGTATGATGATGAAATTTTTATCAATTGTAAGAATTTTCTAGACCTAATAAGTAGGAAATGATTGAAAAAAATTATACTTATAAGATAAAAAATTTAAACTTTTTTCTAAATTTTCTAAGATATACAAATACCTGAAAATTTAATTTTTTTTTTGAAAATTTTCCTTTCCTAAGCAAACCCGAAGTAGTTCTTCTGATTGCAATGTGGAGTTCGTTTGGTTCACTCATTTTGTGCATGTTTGTTATACATATATGTCAAAATGAATTTCTCGTCCATTGATTAATTGTTTGCTAGGTTGTTTTTGGGCTTAGTTTTACACTTGACAGCCCAGGTCAAGTTCATGTGGTGGTGTTTTTCTATTTTGTCATACTTTTACCCTTCATTAGTTAGTTATTGTTAGAAAAAATAATTTTATATTAAAAATAATGAGTAAATTAAAATTCTTATATTACTTATGAATATTTTTTTACTAGTTAATTAATTTTAATAAGATAAAATCTATATAGTATTTGAATTAATCTATGTATGTTACATGTAACATATTATATAGAGTACTTCAATAAAAAACTTATAAGTATAGATGTATGTTAGAAAAATAATCACAAGAATTGAGATTTTTATATCATTTGTGAATTTTTTTTATCAGGTAATTAATTTTAGTAAGGTAAAATTTATAGTTATAAGCATTTGTTAATAAGGAGTGAAGTCTATTATTTTTGTAAAATCTAATCTTGATATAAATACAATACTTATGAGTTTTGCTATTTATATATGACAAATTGTTCTCGTAGAATTTATGTAGTGTGTGGAGTAGAAGCATATGCAAATAAAATTTGAATAATTCAAGAAAAAACACACTTCCATTGTCATCGTCGTCGTCGTCGTCGTCGTCACTATTATTATTATTATTAATGCATCGGTGTTTGTTTATGTGCATATTCGGATTCCACCGCAACCGATAGAATTATTTTACCATAACTTATGACTGATCTTGATATTCCATAAATGGGAATTGTTGTTTTTCATTAACGAACTTTATTTATGTCTTAAATTAAAAAATAAATAATATAAAAATAAATTAAATTTAATTCTATTAATATAAACAAATGATATATAAAAATTAAATTTATTTTCATTCAAATCTTATAAATTTCATAGATACTTACAGGATATTCAATTTAATTCAATTTCTAATGTAAATGTTTAACATTAGTTTTACAAATTTTAAATATTATTTATTAGCCGTCCATTGAAAAATGTACGGCCGTGATCCACGCTAGCCATGATATGGTGCATGGCTCGCAGGCTTATCGGATATTTGGATCGGGACCGCTAACCGAGTTCACTTCGGCCGTGCCGTGCTTGCCTAAAACGCTTCTCCGCGACTGCCGTTACAATTTTCCACCCCCCAGACAAACCAGAACCAGAGGAACCACCGCCGTCGCCATCACCGATGCCATTGTTCTCGCTCTTCTTCGGAAGATCTAGAACGTCGTTACTCCCCCAAATTCTCCAACTCCGCCGCTTCTCCTCGACCGACACTGACCGGATCGCCAAGCTCATCAACGACCACCCGTTCCCGTCCAATCCCCTCCTCCCCCTCCTCCACCGACACCTCTCTGCTCCCCACCTCCTCACCCCCGCCTTCCTCGAGTCCGTCCTCACCCGCCTCTTCGCTGGCCACGCCAATGGTCACAAGGCCGTCGAGCTCTTCCGCTTCTCTCTCCGCCACCCCACCCTCCGCCCAACCCCTCGCGCGTTCAACACCACCCTCCACATCGTCGTTCGCATGCGGGACTTCGAGAAAGGATGGGAATTGCTCGAGGAGGCGAAGGAGGAGGACGCTTCCCTCCTCACAGTCAAGTCTATGAGTATAATGGTCTCGAACTACGTCAAGTTCCGGTCTTTCGACGAGACGATGGAGGCGTTTAGGAGGATGGAGGATAGGATTTTTGTCGGGAAGGAGTTCGGGGTCGAGGAGTTCAATGTTCTCATCCGGGCCTTCTGTGTTGAGAAGAAAATGATGGAGGCGAGGGCTGTCTTCCGGAATCTGCATTCGCGGTTCACTCCCGACACGAGGACGCTGAACATACTACTGCTGGGCTTCAAGGAGACGGGGCATGTGGTAGCGATGGATTTATTCTACCACGAGGCTGTCCTCAGGGGGTTTAAGCCGAATGCCATCAGCTACAATGTGCGGATTGATGCGTACTGCAAGAAGGGAAAGCTTTCTGCTGCAATGGAGCTTTTGGAGGAGATGTGTAAGCAGAAGTTCGAGCCCACCGTGGAAACCATGACAACATTGATCCATGGGGCGAGCATCATGAGGAGTCCATTACTTGCACGGAAGTTATTTGGCAAAATGCTGGAAAGAAACTTGACCCCAGATACTATGGCGTATAATGCTCTGATGAGTTCTTTGGTGAGAACTAAGGACTTGAAGTCTGGAATGGCGTTGATGGACGAGATGGAAGCAAAAGGAATCTGTCTCGATGATGCCACTTATCACACAATGTTCTGGGGGCTGCAAAAATATGGTTATATCGAGGATGCCTGCAAGCTCTTCAGCAAGATGATGGAGAGGAATTTTGTTCCGAAGGTAATGACAGTGGTGATGCTGATGAAGTTTTTCTGTGAGACCAGACGGCCCGATCTTGGTTTGGAATTGTGGAGATATATGGTCGAAAAGGGTTTTTGCCCTCATGGCCATGCTATGGATCTCCTCGTCACTGGCTTGTGCTGCAAAGGGAAGGTAGAGGAAGCTTTTCAGTGTTTTAGACAAGTGGTTGAGAGAGGGAGACACCCATCTGAGAGGGGTTTTAGAGTACTGGAGGGCTTTCTTATGCGTGAGGGTGCAGATGAGAGACTAAAGGAACTAACTAAGATGTTGAAAAGATTGCAAGCAGTTGTGCCCCCATCAAAGGGACACGCTCTTTATGCATTAGCTTAAAACACTGAAAAGTGCTTAAGACGTACAGCACAACCCTCTTCAGCAAGATGTAAGACCAAATATAGATATTGAGATAATAACCTATTTGCTTCAGGGATTCTTTCAACAAATGTCTTAATTTGGCCCAGAGTAGTACTCAGCATGAGCACCGTTATAATTCTGAGGGCACAGGGTTCGCTGGTCATGAATGCATCATATAAAAGGAGAATTGGAATTGATCCTCCCTAAAAAGTATGTTGAATTCTATACATCTTTTCTTTTCTTTTCCTTTTGTGGCTATCATTGCAACAATGGAATTATCTATATGTGATTTGTTTAGAAAATGTGATATTTCTAGCTTTTGTTTCGAGGATATCATATTTGAGTTTTGCTAGAAATTAATGATCTAGATGTAGAATTGGATTTGCAACAATGGACTGTTTCATGTTTTTAATTGGAAATTTGTAAGAATGTTTCAAGTTAAGTCTTTCTTTGCACTAAAATAGTAATTGTAATATGAACATATACAGGTGCCTTTTCAGTTATTTCTTGGAACTTCTTCATTGCTAGTTGCTACATTTGAAAATTGACTCTGCAAATATTGGCATCCCTCAATTATTCCAACAAATGCAATTCGCTCACATGCAAGGTATGTTCTTATTTTAGAATAAAAACCTTACATGCAATTTTAGACTTGATAAGAATGATTTTCCTTTGCATCTACTACTATTAAGGGAAAACTCCTACCATACAACTGAATTTTTTAAAGGAGTTCTTGAAAGGCTTTGTATTCTAAAGCAAAGTCCTTATTAATAATGATAATTAAAATCAAAATTCAAAAAAGTACTAATGTAAAATACTTTCTAATAAAAATACATATAGCATATATGACATATGTTTAGTGGAATTATGAATGCTTCCATTATTAACATTTGACATACAGTTATTTCTATGTTTTAATTTGTTTGATGTTTGTTAGAGTTTAAATATGTATTAAGTTTTGTGTTGTAAGTAAATTTAGTCCTATATGGGATAAGTGATTTTATATTGTATTGTAAGTGAATTTAGTCTTATGTAGATTAAGTTATTTTATATCTATTATGTTGCTTCTATGTGTAGAGGCTTATGTTTTGTTAATGATAATATCCAATCTTCTGCTTTATTTCTTATTGATCAATATTGTATCAAAGGTTTAGGTTTTGAGAGTTACAAAAGAGAGAAAACCCTAAGTAGGAAGCAGAGAAATCCTAATCATCACTGTTCTCTCAACCACCATCGATGTTGACCTCCTTCCATTGGACACGTTTCTCCTCCCATGTCTAAATAGTTTGTCATATTTATCTATAAATACTTAGTCTTATAAATTAGCCACAATTGAGGGAGGTGTTGGAAATAGTCTGACATTGTTTAAGCAGAGACTGAATATGAGTTTATATATGTTGATTCACTTCATTCATTACTAATTGACTTTGAGTTGAAATCTCACTTTATTGATCTTCCTATCTAATGAGTAAATTCCTTGCCTTGCTTTCTCTAATCTTGCTTCTACTGTGTAGGATTTATCAAACAAGATCTTGGTAGCAATTAGTTGGTCTATCGCAAGATCCTTATAGGATGTCAGAAAGTAAACTAGGATAGTATGATTGATCTTGGTAGCAATTAGACGCAAGTTTTTCATTACAAATATATGAATCTTTTACTCTGTTAACTGTGTTACTAGTAACAAGGTGCAACTTTTCTTATGGTCTCCTTTAATTGGACTATTTGCTTAACATGGAAATTGCCTCCTCAAGTTCAAACTTTTTACTAATTTTTTACCACCAAATATTTATCTGCACCAGAACAGTTGAGGACAAAGCCATCTTCATTGAGATCCTTTGGTTGGAGTGAATTTCATGAGCAATGGTATTTTTTGACGTACCACATATGGTAATGCATTCAGTACTTACTACAATGAGACATTCCAGTTACTTGCAAACCATTGCATTCAATTATAAGGTGGGTAATTCTGCACCAATAAGTGATCCTAGTAATGGTGCTGGTATGAGCTAAGCATCGTTAAAGATTATGTTGCATCTGTATTGCCAAATTTTCCACCAGTTGTTATTGTTGAATACTGTCTCCAACTTACAATGAAATAAGGCCAGAAAAGTTGTGCCAGTCTTGAGCTCATATAGCTGCATTTGAAAAATAAATGGAAGGAGCATTGAATGCTATTTGAGTTGCATAAGATATAATGGTTTGAAGAAATTTGTTGAAAAGCACTTGACTTTTGCTTTGTTGGAATCACATAGCTTCCACCCAACTTTTAGTGTCCAACAACTCCATCCATCTTCTAGATCTTCATAAAATTATAGTGATGCGTAGTAGAAGGATGTGTCGTATGAAATGGCTTAAAGAATTTATAGAACCTTTTTTTACCGAGTTGGGCCAGGAGCCTGCATTAGCACCTCCACTCAGATGAAACCATTACCAGATTAAAATACTACACCATGTATTAGATTTTGTTGCACTTGACTTTACTTGAACTTGAATAATTCCATGAGAGGTGAGTTGGGAGTACTTCGCACATAGCAAGCTATTAATGGAAATCATATTTTGCATTCTTTGACAAAAGTTTCCAAATAATGCAAGGATGAAAATGTATAGGTCTTTAATGCAAAGACCTCCTAGCTTCTCTGTTAAAAAGAGAGTACTTCATTTAATAAGATAGACTTCTGAGCACCATTACCAGACCACCAAAAATCACAGCATATGGCATTAAGGTTCTTGCATTCAGTTTTGGATAACAAAGTAGAAGGCATAAAGTATGTAGTTAAAGAGAACAGAACCGATTTAATTAAAGATTGTTTTGCCTGCCCGGGAGAGGGCCTCATCTTACCAGCCCTCTACTTTAGATTTGAGCTTCTCTTTAATGCTGACAAACAACTCTTTACCCAAGTACTTAAAGCAAGCATTTTCAATTGTAACATTAAGGTTTTGAGTTGGGTTAAGTTGTAAATTTAAATTTACATGCTTCCCATAGAAGAAAAAAGACTTGGCATTATTTATTAGCAAATCAAAATTGGTCAAAAGGATACTAAGAATTTGGTTTAAAATTGCTATTTTAGATATTGTGGCAAGGCCAAAAATAAATATATCATCAGAGGGGAGGTTGTGTGGGGTAGGGTTAGGGTTTAGGGTTTGAGTATGGAAGAGTGGTAGCAGCTTTGAATATGGAAGAGTGGCAGTCCGTACAAATTACAAAGATAATTGGTCATAGAAGACATCCTTGCTTTAGTCTTGCAGTATGATTAATCTCTGTAGAGATAATGTTACTAACTTTAATTCTTGACGTACCAGAGGTAATACATGACATAAAATTCCATTCTAATGAATCTAATTCCTAATCCAGATCTAACTTAAGGGAGAATCCATCAACCCCAGGAGGGGGGCCCAACATACTTTGAAACAGCTCCTTGGCTATGATGGTATTTTGATGAATACTTCTGTTTGGTAGGAAAGCTAATTGTTCGGTGGATATAATTGAATTAATAAGTAAAGAGAGGCTTCTTTGTAGTATTTTGGTTATGATCTTATGTGATACATAGTAAGGGAGATAGGTCTGAGGTGGCTAGGAGATTTTGGGTTTTGGCATTTGGACCAAAATTAGTAGGTATGATTTTCTTTCTTCCCAAAATTTGTATTGAAGAGGCTAGGAAGACCATCAGGGCAATGGACCAAAATGCTTGCTTAATTTTCCCTACGTCCAGAGTTACCAACAGGAAGAGTGAGTCCCGAGGCATTAGGAACATGGGAAATTTTTAAAGATTGGGGTTAGGGTGTGGTGGGGAATTGTTACTGAAAAACTGATTTTGTAGTAATTTTTGGAATGCACTGGAAATTTCATGGGAAGAGTGAAACCAACTGCCATTATGGATCCAGTTGAATTAGTTCCTCTTATTTGCATGGTAAAAAAAAAGCATAAAGTTCTTATACCACCAAGTTCAACCAAGTACTCTAAATGTTTGTTGCCAGTACGGTTCCTTGGCTAGCAAGAGGCAGTTCAGGGGTGTTGGCTCTGTGCCTAACACTCTTGAACCATGCCAAGATTTAGAAAATGACTTAAGTTTTCTACCAAATAATATAGGGAAGCATTCCTTTGAGAAGTGAAGACATTGGATGCATTAAAGATAAAATTGGGAAATTGATGCCAGAATGTTCATATTTATGTTTTCTGTGATGAGACACCAGGGTTTTCAAGAATTACCATTATCGGATTTTGGTCATTGTAGGAGACCGGTAGATCATGCCATGTAACTGAGGAAAAGGGAAAAAAAAACTGTGTAAAAGGCATGATCAAGTTTGTCTGTCTGGCGTGAACTTGTTTGCATTTATTCCAAATGTGTGCTGGCCCTAAATACTAAGTTCGGGAGGAAATAAAAAAGCATAAATCATTTCAAAAGGGGGTTCTGAAAGTAGGGCTGGAAGGACCATGAACATCTTTAGAGTGGGTGTGGGGTAATATTGAGCTGTAGTAACCTTGATGTAGTGTGAAAAGTTTTGGGTGTAAACTAGAACTTCACAGTAACTACGTGTTATGGTGTCTTCAAAATGAAAAAAACTAATTAGTATATCAATTTTGTTTCAGGGACGTCACATTTCACATTGCAGGTGGAGATAGACTATTTACTTCATGAGGTTGATATTGATGGTACGGTACTCTGAAATATATTTGTATCTTACATTATTGTAAGTAGCTGAATCTTTTTACTCTTGTAACAGACATACAAGAATACCACTCGTTACCAAATCACCCCTAAGAAGATGTTGTTGCTACTACGTAGTACGTACTGCAATAACATAGAAGCAATCTTTATCTAGGCTGAATACTGCACACTAGTCGAAAGTGCTGGAGAACTACATTTGTTTACAATGGTTTAATGGAAGTATCAGAACAGATTCATGTCATAGTACTGTACGCCTTTCCATGCGTCTCCATGTTCTCAGCTAAAATTGACGTATTTCCTCACTCTATGATTCTGCTGCCGGTGCCTCCGTTTTGTAACTTATATACTGCATGATTGTAGTTGCAAGCATTTCTGCTAAATATCTTCATCTGCCATTTGGTTATAATTTTTCAATTCTATCTTACGTTCTTAGTTTATTTTTTATTAGCAACAAATGACAATTATCAATGACTTAATTCCACCTTTGAGTTTTGTAAGTTGTAATTTAAATCTTTTCTCTACTTCTATCCAAGTAAATTTTTGACATCAATGATTATTTTTCCTCATTTACGTATGTAGTTAGGCATAAATTAAAATGCAAGGAGACTGCAATGTTCCCCGGCATTTTGTCTGTTAACCCTAAGAGATGTGATCCTAGTGCTTGAAATCTTTAATACGTGCACCACTAAAGGGTGGCTGGTCTTTTCTTTTTTATTAGGTATCGAATTAAAGAAAGAATATATTGAATTAAGTCTAAGAAAAAACACGATAAATATATTCTTACAAGATGCTAATATACTGACAAAATCTAAAAAATTTAAATTTTTAGGTATTTGTGAATTACAAGTATAAAATATTTTCATCATTTTTTACATGTTGAGTTGATAAAATTTTTACAATTAATAGAAATTTCATCGTAATACATTTTTTTGATCTCATGTGTATTGTCTAATCTTTTTCGATTATTATTAAATTCGCAGTTACAAGTAAAATATGAAATTATATTTAAAATATTAAAATATAAAAAATTTATAAATTTTTTAAAATTATCGTCAGTATTAAATTTTTTTTCATTTCCTAATTTTTTTTTTCTTTTTTTCAAATTTCTGATATAGACAAACAGATCTTAAATGACTATTTTTAGGATGTAGAAAAGCTAAATCAAAGGCCTCATGCCCCGTTCAATTAGTCCAGTTAGTATAGAACCTCTTGCATGTATTAACCTATAAATTATGACTTTATACAATCTGTGTTATAAAATATAAACCACAACAATTCCTAACGTAAAATACGAATAACCAAAAGAAGAAAACCAACAGACCAGCAACGAAGACGTCAAAAAGATCGAAAGTTACGTCGACGCAGGTGCGAAAAGTTGAAGCATCGATCGTTGACTGATCAACAGTAACAGAAGATATAAAAAGGTTGGCCAAAATCTCATAGAGATTGTGCATTGTTAACATAATCACCTTCTACCGGGATATTAATTAAGGATACATATATACTACTATATCAAGAATAAACTTTGATCAAACAAATCATTATATATAATATAATATATCGTCTCAGATAGTACATTCTACTTGTTTCCATGTAATGAAATCGATCTGTCAGGTGAAAATTTTCGAGGTGGAATACATATATATGCATGGTAACCACAAACTCAAAACACAAGATCTGGGCTGTTCACGAGAAATCTCGTTCTATATTCCTCAAACCAGAATCTTTTTAAGTGGAACCCAAAAGCTTGGTGGCTTTTGTGTCCCCCGGCCGGCAGTCAGATAATGGCGAGCTTAATCAAATGATAAACTAGAAGGAAGGAAAAAATCAAAACAAAATTAAGAATAGGTATGCCCCTTCTGTACAGCTTTGGGTTCTTCTCACTCCCATGCATGTATTGTCATGTAACAGTGGACGGAACCAATATATATTATGTAAAGTGATGCTTGAATCAGTCGGTACAATCCATACCTTCCCCCTCTCTTAGGTTTTCTCGCAGTCTAGATGTTGTTGGTCCAGATTCGAGTCAATCATCAGTGCCATATGTCGTATGTATGTTTTCAATTTTATTTATTATAAAATTAATTTTATATAATTTTTTATGTAAATTTTTTTATTATACTATTTATTGTATAATTTAATTATATTTATTTTACTACTTTTAACTTTAATTTTTGAAATTGATTGAAGTTGAGAATAAACAAAACTGCATCTTTACTAGGAGAGAACAATGCTAGGAAGAATATATATGATCTTGTTTGTTCATTCAATTTTAATTTCAACTTAGTTTTACATAGACTTCGATGCATCATTATCATCGCTTAAACTTATATTTGGAAATGAGGTGAAATAATGTGAGGTGGGAGCTCACACTTTTCACTACGAAAAAAAATTCTACAAGTGAAGATGTGGGAAGTAGAGTGTTTACATTTTTTCTTAAATATCATATTTACTCTCATCAATGAAAAATATTTATTTAACAATAATATCATATATACGGGTGCGATTAAGAAATTATCATACAATGCACTTTTTAAATTTTTTTTTGAAATTTTGACAAATTTTACACAAAATCCAAGAAAAATCACGATTATTGAAAAATTAAAGGCAAAGTTATTTCCGTTATTTCACGTTCAATGGTTACGGTAAAAAAAATTACTATAATTATTATTTACATATCTTATTTAGTAAAAATACTATATATCACTAACTTTGTACAATAAAAATCTCACACCATCCTATTACCAAATACAGCCTAAATTTCCATACAAAAATTCTCATTTCATATTTTATTATACATTCTAATATCATTAGTAAAATTACTATTAATTCTAACTTTTTACAATTATTAAAGTTAAAATTAAAATTAAAACTCCATTGACAAATAAGAGCATATGTATGTATATCAACCAAGAGGGGGATCAATCCCATAGACGAGGGAGAGAACAAAGCTAGGAATAAGTAACTAATGGAAAAAGAAGTTCTTGAACTTTATTCCATGGCCAAGACCTGGCTTTTGGTCCACATGCAGATCACCCTCTTGAGGGATATCATGATCGAATGTCGTCATGGATCGCATAAGGTCGAGCGACGCCGACACCATTACCGGCCATGAGGTGTGGACTGTGATGCACCGACGCTGGTGTTGGGGCAGAAGAAGTTGCGGCGGTGGGTGGTAGAACGTGGCGGCGGTGGGTGGTAGAACGTGGCGGCGGAGGATGACGAAGACATGACATGCTGCAAATGGGGGCTGTCGTCTTTGGACATGACAGCAAAGGCAGGGTCGACGTTGTTGCTGCAGGGGTGGTACGAAGATGAGTGTATGCCAAAGCCTTCTTCTCCACCAGCGCCGCCATCTTCTTCTCCCCAAAGGGAGAGAGCCGGGGCACCGCCGAAAGGACTCACCTTCTTGTTGTTGGACTGGCTGTCTGCGCTCATGCTGCTTGTGGAGAAGGTACTAAACGTGGCGGCGGTGGTAAAGATCGCACCTGCGCTTGGTGCTTCAGAGCACAGAAATTGAGGGGCAACTTAAACCCATTAGGAAGGCATGCGTGACAGATCGTGATCAAGCGCAAAGGGAAATTAATTAGTGACAAGCAGAAGTAGATGTGCATGGGTTCGATTAGTTACTACAAATTTTTCTTGCATTTTCTTGAGCGGCATGCTTGTTGGTCTCTTCGGTGGAGCAGCTGGTTGCAGAGTTGTTCGGAGCTGATGAGTCCCTCGTCGTCTGTTGCTTCCTCCTCCGGCGATTGTGGTCAGCCAATTTTTTTCTACAGCTTCTCTTGGCTTCATCAAATTCGGACAGCACATGGAATCTTGAGAGCGAAATTAAAAGCGATGGATTAAACCCAGATCAGAAGAAAATCGATCAAAAGTGATGGAAGAGTAAATTTGGAAGCTGCGACCTCAACTTTCGGGTGTGGGATTTGATGTTGCACAGGTAAGAAAAGGATAGAAAAAAAAAAAAAACTTAAACAGTATGTTTACTTTTTCTTATTTCTAATTTTTTAAAATATTTTTGATATTTTAATTTTTTAATTTAGTCTTTTTATTATTAATTAAATTTTTTCTTTCGTCACATCTCAAAATATTTTACTTAAAAATTATTTTTCTCTACTTTTAAATTAAAGAAATTAGGTTAGTGAACAAAGCAGGTTCCCAATTTCACCCATTTTTTATGTTTTCATCTTATTTTGAAAGAAAAAAACGTACAGAATGATTTCTCTGAGAAAGTGAGAAGCTTACTCTACGCCGACAAGCCACTTCTGACTGAAACAAAAAGCAAACACGTTCCTGCTCCAGTTTACATGAATGTAAACAGCAAACATTGGATTTGGTGCTTTCTCGTCTCATAATTAAAACAAGTAAATCTTAAGTTTCCAATGAAAAGTATTTACTACCAATATGAAACAAGGTTTGTATGATTATAATAAAGGGAAAGAGAATTTTTTTAAAAAAATAAAGGGGATGTGATGGATTGAACAAATCGATAATAGTGCAGAGACTGCAGACCCAATCCCATGAAACCCTAGGATACTAACCTATGTTTTCTAATTTATCTATTTTTTTAAGTTAAGATTTTACTGTATATTTTATCCCTTCAGTTCAACTAAAGTGATAAAAAAATGACTTTTCAGATACAGAATCTCCTGTTCCAAACACTGCAACTTGGCAACCCTTAAAAAAAGAAAGAAACACTGCAACTTAGCAGGCAAGTGGGTAACAAGTTTCAGAAAAACTGTGCATCTTCCTTAAATCCGAATCGCACCCAAATCTCCCTCGAAAATCTAAATAGTCTTATACCAGAACACGTACATGTCACAGGGAAAAGGTTAAGGAGAGCCCTTGTTTTCCCTCACAAAAGATCGGATCAGCCTGTGGAGAGACCGGATGAAGTAGCTCAGAGGCTGTTTATTTATGGGATAAATGTTATATACTTCTAATTTTTTATATTACAATATTTTACATAATATTTATCGAACGATTTTAATATTTTATATTAAAATATTTTATAAATCATATATTTTTAAAAAAATATAAATTTTACTTTACCAAATCTTATCTCACGAACAAACACACCTAAAGCCAGAAACTCATCCCATTTGATGCATCTATCACTCCACCAATCATTGTGAAAAGGTGATAAGAAAACCAGGAAATTAGAGAGAAGTGTGTGCATGGTTGCAATTGTTTCAAGTGATCACTGCTGCAAGTACCAAATCCTTTCGATCGATCGACTCTAAAAAAGTAGGAATTAAGGAGAGAAATCAGTTGAAGTTTTTAAAACACTGCGGCTTTAATTTTCTTTCAGTACCCTCACCTGCTGCATTGCTGACAGAACCTCTGCTGCAACCCACCGGAAACGACGACGGTGGCTTTGGAATGGAACTCACAGACCTTGTGCCTTCTGTGGTAGTGCTTTGCGCCGGAAAGGTCAGCCTTGCACCCGTCAGCTTGACACCTCGGCCCTTGTTGGGTCAAGTGATACATCCCCCTCGACCGCCGGAACAAGCGATCGATGGCCAAAGAGTCCCCGGACGGAAAATAAGTCCGGTGGCCGAGATTCAGACAAATCTGTCCATAGCTCGCCATGCCGCTGCAGTCCTCAACCTGTCCAACACATGTGCAACGATATGGCTGGTCATATGCAAAAATGCGTGATTAATGGGTTCAATTGGTATTGTACCGAAGAATTGGAATCGAAGTTAATTTGTGACCATATATACACCACCTTGATTAGTCCAGGGTATCGTTCGTGGTGGCGGTGGTGATGGAGGTCCGGAACCACGGGTGAGTAGAAAGGGAGGTTGGTCGCGGGGAGCAAGGAGGGCTGGCAATCCAGGAATGGGTTGGCGGCGGTGACAACATATGGGTTGCTGTTGTTGGTTGCAGCAATGGGGTTGCTGGTGGGGTGGGAGTTGCTGTATTCCCAGCAGCCCCTTATAAGCTGGTGGTGCTTCTGGTTGTTGGCGCCGCCGGTGTCATCCATGTCTACAAAGGACAGCATAGAAGGCACATAAGCGTCAGCAGAGGTGGAATGGTTCATCTTCTTCCCATCAAATGCAACGCCAACACCACCCACGAAACGGGAAAGAGCAGCTTGCAGAAAGAGAAGATCTGATGCAGCAAAGGGAGAGAGAGAGAGAACAAGCCGGCTAGCTAGCCGGCTATCCCAGAACTGGCCGGAGTTAATTGGTTATGTACCTTTGTTCGTGTTGAAAAAATAGACTTATGTTAAAAAAAAATTATTACTTGTAAGTTTTTTTATTTATTAATTAATTTTAATAAAATAAAATTTATATAATATTAAAACTAATTCACGTATATTATATGTAAGATATCACGTAGATTATTTCAATAAAAAACTTACAGTTCAAAAGCATATTAAAAATAACAATTTTACATTGAAAATAATAAATAAAATTAAAACTTTTATATTACTTATGAATCCTAAGCTACAATTCAGAGTTCGGACAATAAGCTGGTTTAATTTATAATGGTGGCCGGGGCGGGCGGTGGCCTCTGTGGTGTTGTGTTAGTGTGCGGGAAGCAGCGCTAGAGCTAGCCCCAGCAGCAACTATGTTGGCATGGCATTATAATATTTGTAAAACGTACAGGAGATTGACATATATGGAGGGACATGTGATCGAGAACGAAGTGGATCGAGTAGAAAAAGGGTTCGGTCGGTTCTCATGTGCACTCACACCCTCGTTCTTCCTACCTAATTAAGAGATCGAGCTTTTACAGATCGAGATCGATGCATATATGGCCGGGGGTGGGCAAGAAGAAGAAGAAGAAGAAGATAATTTTCCACAGATCGATACGGATGGAGCTCGGAGCTTGACCTGATCAGATCCAAGCGCGCATGTGATGGCGGAGGTGAAGAGTCTTCTGGGTTCCTAAGCCTTGCACGTAATATTGTCAGACGCGGTGATGTGACGTGCGTACGACGTACGAAGTGGACAGAAAAAGGTAGGAAAAGTGTGGAGGCAGGGACAAGGACTGGGAGAGAGTGTGAGGGCGACGGACGGGATGGTGGTAGAAACTTGGCTTCGTCTGAGAAATTACTTTTAAATTTAAAAATAAATATTTTTAAAATAATTTTTTTATATTAATTTTATCATAATATTTAATTATATCAATATCAAAAAATAAAATATTAATATTAATATCACTTATTTAAATATTAAAATACATACAAATATTATAAATATATTTACAACCATACAAACTTATCATGAGCCGTTATTTAGGAACAATAAAGAAAATACGTTTCAAAAGGAAATAATCAAAAATCAGTGTTGAAAAAGTTACTCCCAAATGCAACCTTAGTCATTGTTCATTTTTCTTTATTTTCAATTTTTAGAAGTATTCTTATTTTTAATATGACATTTTATATTTCTTGATTCACTCTTTCTATTATCAAAATCACTCTTTCCTCTTCTTTCATCACAAAATCGTTCATTCAAAAATCACTTTTTTTCACTCTTAGAGTGGAAGAGTGAGGTTGGTGAATATACTCTTAGAGGGGTTTGTATCGATAGAATTGAATTGAAGGGAATTCAATTCCTTCAAATTCAAGTGTTTGTGTAGATTTTTCTTAATAAAATTCAATTCCTTCGTGAAATTCATTTAAAAGGAATATTCGAAATTCAATTTTGACATCTCCTCTTATGAATTAAGTGAAATCTCTTTGCTTGCTCCCTTTCATGAAACATTCTATAATTTTTGCATCTCTTAAAATGTCAATAGTTAAAATTTAAAATATATAAACTTTTTCCTATTTTTAAAATAAAAAATAAATTTAATTCTGTCTAATTCTATTATATA
>JAMKPZ010004766.1:0-25122 GCA_024699675.1 Amphibolis antarctica | reverse complement strand
TGTGCTAACACCATTGTCTTGTGGTGTTCCAAGACTCTATGAACTAGATTGAGCATGAAAAGTTTGTGCAAGGAAGCTTGTGATGGTGAGTGTTTGCCACTGTTGTTGATGGTCACCAATGATGACAATCGGTAGCTCCTATCCCCAATCCTGAATGGTGGGTATGCAGGGGACCTTTTCAAGCTTAGTGGCTACTTGTGCTAACACCATTGTCTTGTGGTGTTCCAAGACTCTATGAACTAGATTGAGCATGAAAAGTTTGTGCAAGGAAGCTTGTGATGGTGAGTGTTTGCCACTGTTGTTGATGGTCACCAATGATGACAATCGGTAGCTCCTATCCCCAATCCTGAATGGTGGGTATGCAGGGGACCTTTTCAAGCTTAGTGGCTACTTGTGCTAACACCATTGTCTTGTGGTGTTCCAAGACTCTATGAACTAGATTGAGCATGAAAAGTTTGTGCAAGGAAGCTTGTGATGGTGAGTGTTTGCCACTGTTGTTGATGGTCACCAATGATGACAATCGGTAGCTCCTATCCCCAATCCTGAATGGTGGGTATGCAGGGGACCTTTTCAAGCTTAGTGGCTACTTGTGCTAACACCATTGTCTTGTGGTGTTCCAAGACTCTATGAACTAGATTGAGCATGAAAAGTCTGTGCAAGGAAGCTTGTGATGGTGAGACGTCTAACATGCTCTTATGGACATTGAATTAGGACTTGTAGAAATGGCAGTTGTTTGCCACTGTTGTCGAAGGTTATGATGCAAGGAATCTCGAGTTTAGTTAGTAATGACAAGTAGTCATTGCCGTTGGTGTTGCAAGGAGCTGGGAGAAGAGTTTAGAATACCATCAAGTCAAGTAGATGCTTTAGATGCCTTGTTAAATCATGGTGGTAAGGGTGAACATGCATATTGCTGAAGAACCTGATAGTTGCAGTGTCGAGATTCCCGTTCTTTCAGAGATTGTGTGGACTATGAACAAACTTAAGAACACAATCCTTGTCATATTGGACAATATCGTTGAACAAGGATGACTGTCAAGGAGCTTCCAAGGCCAAGTGGTGGGATTATGGCTTACTCTTACAGGGGAGGGTCTATTGTTGCTTTCTCCACTGTACTTGAACTAAGATGTTCTGGAACAAAAATCAGTCATGATTCTTGCGACTCAAGCCCACTTTGTCAATCTCCAAGGACATCATGAAAGACAGAATTCATTCCCACAGTGGTGGTTGGTTGTAGTTGGTCTATGAATTGTGCTTTGGATGGAGAATGCTATGTGTCACATCTGTGACAGGCCGGGTAGTACTTAGGTTTCTCTAGGAGAAAGCATGGAAAATGCAAAGCAATGATCTGTCTGATTCTGGTAAAGGTGTTTGTTGTTTCACGTAGCTTGATATTAGGGGTTGGATGACAGTAGTTGGGTTTTGGTTCTTTGAACGCACTATGGTCAATGAAAAGAGAAGGAAGATTGGTCCATGGAATGGGGATCTAATGCTTGTCTCATAGGAGCTTGATGGCCCTGGCTGGCTGAGTTCCATCTTTTGGGTGGTGTTGGTGGTGGGAATGAACATTGCCAAAGATGAGAAAGAAAATAGTGTGACTCCATCTCCATCTGAAAGTGGATGAACTGAATGAGACTGATGGGGTGGAGGCTGGGGCTGACGAGGATCCAGGTTAGGCATTCTAGGTTCCTCCTATTCAAATGTTGGATAAGTCATGATGTTGAGACTGTGGTGGGGATCCAGGTTGAGAGATTGTGGTGGTGGTTTGTGGTTTCTCACAGCCACATATGTTGGGAGATTGCAGGATTGATCATGTGACCTCGTGTTGGGCACTGTGATCCTTGTGCCACTGTGCCAAATCATCCAAAAAGGAAAATTCACTCCAACAGTGATGACAACTCTTGTTTGGTAAATCCTCTTGATGATCTATTACATGAACTATTCTAGGAGGTTGCATAAGGCTTGGTCTTGTGGATTATCTAGATGATGTGCCTTGGCTCGAAGTTGAAGCTCTATAGACTTGTAGATCGAAGGTCACAAACTCATTGGGAAGAGGACAGAGACATTCTGCTTGCTGGCTACAGTGGCCTTGTCAATTCATGTCACAGATCTAATGTGGTTTCAGTCAACCTTGATAGGGTGGGTAGCTTGACCATGTCAGCTACTGCATCTTTTTCTCTCCTCCTGGAAGGAATAATATTTACTTTCCATCTGTCTTCTTTCCTACAGTTTTGCAGGATGCTATGATTGATGAAGCTGGTAAACAACTGATCAATGAAGGTGGGTGGGTAATGGGAGGGATTTATTATGGAAGTTTGGTGGGTGGGTCAGGTGTGAGTGAATTGGTTGGTGAGCATAAGGTGTATGTAAGATGGAAGGAAAAGGGAGGGGGTATCTTTTGCTTAATAGAGCTAAATTGAGGGCTTTTGTGTGGTGAGGGTAGTGTCTTGTTGACGTGGCAGGAAAGATTTGTCTGAAGTGTTGGTCAAATCGGGGAGGAAGTCATGCAACTAATTTGTAGCTCCCAAGGGTGTGTTAAGCAGTGTATCTGCAGAGGGGTAATGGGCTCAAATTAGCAGCAATGAAGATCATTTTATGAAATATTAGAGGCCTTGAGCAAACAGGAAAATGTTGGGTTATATGTCCACTCTTAAAAGATCTGGACTGATGGTGATCTTTTTATGAAAATCAAGCCTTGTCGTATGGATGTCATGTGCTGGATCCATTGGTGGGCAGCATGTCGATGGGCCCTGTGGAAAAGATGGTGGTTGCAGCAAGTGGTGTTGTCACCATGTGAGTCTCTTCATTTGAACTTGAGAGCCTAGGCATTTTAACCTGGGGGACAATCACTGACTTACAGTGGGGATGATTGAATTCAATGATGACATTTGAGAATTGGAATGAGGGACCTTCTGATTCGGGGAGGGGCATCAAGTTGCATTCCAATTTTAGAGCAGATCCGGTTATGGCTAGATTGGATTGTATATTTGTCGGTATTGAGTGGGATGATGTCTGCCCTTATTATACAGGACAAGACTTCATATTTGTTACACCACATCCATTGAGATTTGAAGCATTTTGACTAGAAATAGATGATTTTGATCAAAAATTGAGAGGTTGGTGGTTGCAGATTCAGAAACTTGAAACTTGATCATTCAGAAACTTGCAACTTCATATTTGGTTTAGTAGGCTCCATTTTCATTGATTTTAATGCACTTTCTTTGCTGCTTCTCAAAAAAATTATATGAAATTCTGGATTGAGCATTAGTTGTAAGTTGATCCTTTTATATTGGTCATTCAGTTTGGCCAGGGTAGATAACCCTCAGTTGTTGCACATGCATCATTCTGACCATTAATATGCATTGTTGTGCATTAACATTCTATTGGCAGACCAAGCCTCATTCTTCTACTTCCCTTTGCAGTTTTTTCCATTTCATCTGTGAGCATTCTTTTTGTTAGATTTTGGGGTTGCAGCGTGACATTTCTGCTGACCAATGTGCTGCATGTATATTAGGTTTTGAAGGAACACCATGGGATTCTAGATCAGCATAAATTAATGCTGGAGGCGTGTGAAGCAAATTCTGTTTCTGAAGAAGATATCCTTGATTTGAATAGTGCTGGCTTTGGGCAATGCCTACTTTCCGATTTGCCTCACTGGCTAATCGCATATTTTGCTAGTTTGGTATGTATGTCATTGTCCTCTGGATTCTAGTTTTGAGTGGCGCCTTACTTCTATTTATATGATTTTGAAGGTGAGATATATAAAGTTTGAAAGAACAAAACTTCCTGAGGAAATTTTGAAGCATAATGTTGAAGAGAAGATGAAATATATTCCTAATTATAATCCTGAGGATGAGAAGAGCGATGCTGAGGTTCAGGTGAATTTTGAACTCCCTTCATGATTATTCTTTATCGGTATTGTTTTTATTTATGTTATTAGCATCTTTTTTTTACACTTGTGTTGACAGGCTGAGGGTGTTTACAATCATAGACTTCAAGATTTGGTTGTGACCATTGATAAGGTGATTAAAACTGCACCTCTTGTAATTCTGTGAAATTAAACCTTTATGGCTTAAATTAGCATGAAAAAATAAAGAAATCTTATCTTGTACGGCTTTACAAAGGTCCAGGGTCTTTGCTTTAAAAGTTTGTGTTTGCCCACATTCCTGTAATCTAAAGAGAAACTAGAGGACCGCTTCAACTTGTCATTGAAGCTAATTAGAGAATTGAAATATCGATGCTCATTTACAGTAGTAATTGAAATATTGAAAGTTTGTGAATGTATGTAAATGATAAACATTTTACAATTATCTTTAATCTTTAAATATCAACAAGAATTTTTTTATATTCTTGGTATTTATATATTGGAATCATTTTTTCTATACTATTGGTGTTAGCCTGCAATTGGCTAGCATTACAGCTACCATGGATTTAAAAGTTAAGACGTATTATCGAAATTTTGGTGATTTGTCTTGGTTTTCTGTTTTAACAATACTGATACTATATTTTCGTAAATACAATGGATCGAACAATTCATCATCGTGGATTGTTGGTGGATCGACAGATCATTTGATCCAGTTTTTTTTTTTTTTTTGAGTTCAAGGCAGCTTGATTGGCCAATCGGATGAAAGGATCAATTGATCCTTTCGTTGGGTTCACCTATAGGCTGTTACTTTCTTCGGGAGGTCTGACTAATGAATCCTTGTTGTGTGAGCATTTGAAGCCTTCGCTAAAAGCTTCTCTGTAAGTGTCAAAGTCTCTACTTCTTGGGGAAGGCTTCATTGAAAGCTTGCATCGTCACCTAATGGAGTTGAACCCATTAGGGTTGTTAGGTAGAAGCTTGAGTTTGATAGCTCGAGGAAGAAGGGTGTGGGACTTTTGCAGCATGTAAGGAAAGGGAAAAAAAGAAAGAGGAAAAAGTAACACATTTGAAAACGAAAAGAAAAATTATAACTAATGAATATTTAAAAAGAAATTATGTTTAGAATTATTAAAATTATCACATAAAAATTTAAAGAGAAAAAATAAAATTTATTATATAAAACTTATGTTTTAAAAATAGTAGAATTATTAAAAAATAAAATTTAGATTCCTTAAAAGTTTTTAAAATTTGTGTTTGCTAATGAATAACACTATTCATTTATATTCTTAGTTCTCATTATTTTTTCTATTTTTATATCAATTCATGTAAGTATTTTTAAAATATATTAATTACATTATAAGAATAACAATTTATAATTTACTTTAAAATCTTATAATTGATTAAATTTTTAGTTAATAAAATTGCAGAAAAGGAACAAATGGAATTGATATATGTATAATTTCATTGTTTTTAAAATCATTTGTTATTATAAGTTATTTTCAATTATTTGTAAATGGTTTAATACTTTTTATACATGTGATTACTATCTCTATCTAATTAATATTTTATACGTGATAATTGCCTAAAAAAATTATCTAGGTGTTTTTATGTACTTATCATAGCTTGTTATATCTTCTCTCTAAATTTTAAGTTGAAATTTAGTGTTTTATGGTTTCAATGAAAGTATTGCATTTCTATCAATATGATCTTCGATCCTTGATATGTTTTCTTTTTTTGGGAAATCGATCTTCTATACGATACAACATTTAAAATAATGCCAGCTATATGCTCACACGACCTAAGAGGAACAACCTACAGGCCACATCTTTCTTGGAAAATTTGAGTGAAGCCACCTCATAATTCATGTGATGCTCTGTCACTTGCTCGAGTACCACTGCATTGCAAAAGCAAGCTAAAAGTTTGCTTGATATTTTTACTTTTGTTGCAGAACCATGGTCTTTCCAAGCTTTAACTCGATATCTTATAATTAGTTGAAAATCATATTATATAGGAGTGGGTATGGTCTTCAAGTATCTTGTTTTGTTGGAAAAAGTGCTCTTGCTGCTAAAAGAAATATATTTTTGCAATTTGTCCTTCAGGTGAAATATGTAATGAGATCTGTCTATGGGGACCCCAAGAGTGCTCCAGCCCTCTTGGAGAGGCTTACCCCTGAAGATGTAGTTTCTGTCATATGGAGAGGAGAGGGCTCACTAATTGAGGAGCTGCACAAGTGCTTAGCGACTTTTATGGAGGTGGAGGAGCTAAAAATTCTGAAATCGAAAATCCGCATGCATGATCCTTTTGGTTCTGATGATATTATGATGAATCTTCAAGAGTCGTTACTTTGGTAAGTGTAGCTCCTCTATCTGCTGCAACAACTCTTATTTGCTTCTTACATACCGTCGGTGGTGCCTAATATTATATTAAACTTACTTGATTCATCAGGTTGAGAGATGAAATACGTGATCTACCATGCTCCCAGAAGTGTCGGAATGATGCCGCAGCTGACTTGATACATATGTATGCTTACACAAAAAATTATTTTAGGGTCAGGGTGAGTGTCTTAACCGAAAGAACATATATGCTTAACAGGCGTGTTGCAGCTTCTTTGTTGTCTGTGACCCAATGTTTTCTCGTGTTTTTGGTTGTCAATAGGAATACAAGAGAGTGGCATCGAAACCTGTTTACATTAGCCCACTTGATATGGGTCCCAAGTGTATGGAGAAGATGGGCTCCGGCTTCCAGGAGTATTGCAAGACGTATGGCGAAAACTATTGTCTTGGCCAGCTGATATATTGGCATACCCACACGAATGCAGACCCAGATGGGAATTTAGGGAAAGCAAGGAGGGGTTGTTTGTCTTTGCCTGATATTAGTTCCTTCTACGTGGCGAATAATCAGAAGTCGATGCGGAGGCACATTTACGGCGCAAAAACACGATTCGGGATGTTGCGGAGAATGGTATGTATCTGCTGTTTGCGAGTAAAAATTTCTTTACCGTTGGCCGCGCTGTTACCTAACCGTGGCATGCATCTGCGGTGTTTGCGCCCGTCAGGAGAAACAGCCGCAAAGACCGTGGCCGAGGGACGAGATTTGGGAGTTCAAGTCCACCCCAAAATTTTTCGCAAGTCCAATGCTCGATGCCGTCCTGAACAACCGCGCATTGGACGGGGATATGATGCATTGGCTGAGGAATCGGCCGGCCATGTTCCAGGGAGCGAGGGATGGGTGAGACGACGAGGATGTCGGTCAAATCCCGAACGAACACGCTTGCCCGTGGATGCGGCTTCCACAACCACCGCCACCACCACCACCCACCATTCTTTTTTTCACAGGAGCAGGGAACCGGGCCACGAACACGGTCTCGACAGCGGCACCTTGTACAGATCACATTCCACATGCCCTGTGATTCTCCACTTCGTATCATTATCCAGCGGTGCATATTGGGATAAATTAGTGTCTATCTGTATGTCCAAGATGTAATTTTTCATGTCATTTTTGTTCTCTCCTTTTATACCAAGCCTCATTCATTTTACGATTATATTCATTCATCAAAGGATGCAGGTCTGATCGTCCCATCTTTTTTGTAAAAAAGAAAGAAAATACTGTTGTGTTCTCTTTTGTGACGGTGGCATGATACTAATTGCAACGAAGACCATTGCCTTTGTATGGAGTCAGAAAATAATTAACGAGTAACGAATATAATCGGCTTGTTAGTACGCCGACTTGAATGGGAAATTTTCAAATGTTTAAGACAGTAATTAAAATCATATATTTGGACGATGCAGACGACTTTCTCGTTTCTTATTTATCGGTGAAGGTTGAGGTCGTGCACGTCCTGCTGTCACCTGCGTCTTTTTTATACTTCTATTCCGTCGGTGGGTGGTGGCCGCTGTAACATCTCCAGGGCTACATAGGTAAGAAGCGAAATGAGGGAGATTCTACACCTCAATCAATCCTATGCCGATCAGTCTCCATGTTTTTTTATTTTAATTGCGTTTTCCGTTCTTTTTCCTTGCTGTTCAAAAGGATGATGTATTGGTTGCTGGAGGGGAGGGGATGATCGGTAGGGGGGTGGTGAGAATGGGGGGTGCAGCGATCGTCTCATTCCGGGGACGGCTGGTGCGTATTCTGTGCAATTCGGAACAGAGCGTGAGTACGAGTCTTGAAGATGAGTCGGAGGTCGGGAGGAGACCAGGCGTACACGGCGATCCAGTAAGGGAAATCCGTCGTCGTCGAGGGGAATTCGACGATGTTGGATGGAAGGGTTAAGGTCGGGATCTAAAAATCGAGTTCTTAGGGCCATTATAGAAAGGGGAAAGTAAAATTAGAAGAAAAGAGAGAGAGAGAGAGAGAGAGAGAGAGAGAGAGAGAGAGAGGAAGGAATCAAATCCAAAACATCCTCGTCGCCGTCTTGCCGGGATGTGAGACCGACGACCGACGCAGGAGTTTGCAGAACAAACGTAGGATGAGTGGGGGCACCTACTGGGACGAGCTACGAAGGAGTTCTGATAAAAGGTCTGGGGTCTAACGCTCGAGGAGGAGAAGATGCTGTTCTATTTATTCTAGTTTAAACTGTGGATGATTGATCCAATTTATGATTACGTTCATTCATCCATTTTCACTTGAATTTTGATAGCTTGGCAAAAAAGATGGAATTGGCAGACAAAGCTGTTGGATTCCTACTTTCTGCTATCAGTGTTTCAATATTCACGTATTATACCTTCTGGGTCATCATTCTGGTTAGTTACATTTTTCTTTAATTCTTCATTTTTCTAAATTGATGAGATCCCATTGGATGTATACTGATTTTTTTTTTATTGCATTCCAGCCTTTTGTGGACACTGATCATTTCATACACAATTACTTCTTGCCCCAAGAGTTTGCCATAATTATACCGGTGTTTGCTGGCGTTGCACTTCTCAGCCTTTTGTCTGTCTTCATCGGTTATGTCATGCTCACATCAAAGAAAAAATCCTCCTAAGACTTGTTGTTTGGCAAAGCATGGTACGGTCAGATTTATTTTTAGGTCTTAAATTTGCTGATCTATATTGATCAGAGTACTTTATTCATTGCATGTTCAGATTCTTTTATTTGATCTCAATGTACTTAAGATTTTTACTGGATCATGCCTTTGACCCATTTCCCAGTCTTTACACAAACAACGGAAATGTAATTAAACTTCACCCTTGTAAGGGTCTTAGTCCAGGAGGACTTCAAGGGAAATTTTGAGTTTATTTAGATATCTGTGTTTCCGGGCCCAGTCCTATTCAGAATGCTGAATCCATTTCCTATTTTTTCTTTGTTCGACTAGGAATTAAGCAAATTTTTTTTGTAAAAAAAAGGAATTAAGAACTTATTAAGTTCACAATTATATTGGTGAAATAGTGAAATGGCTTTGTGGAGAGAATTAAGAACTACTTCAGTGTGTGATCCAAGATATACATGTCTTCTACTGTTGTGCATTTAGTACTTGAATTTCTGGATAACTATAAACCTTGGTTTTGCGCACAATACTGGGAACATGCTCACTACACCAGTGCCTTCTGTATTTTTTCTAGAAACTAGTAAGGAAAGGCATAGCATTAGAATAAAACGGAGGATACAAAATGACTCCAATATGAAGCCCCAAAAAATCCAGTGTGTGAATTCAGTTATAATTGTATAAATGAAAATTTCTGAATAAACCCCAGATTTTTATTCCACAACCAATGTATTCGTACTGCATAATTATTAGCGGTATTCTGTGTAGGTGCCACATTGCCTTTCTGTTAGCATGGACCATAAGTAAGTCGAAGGAGAGCCATGAGCTTGGTGTTCTTTGCCTTGCAGGGTATGATTGATTGTGTGAATCAATAGAACGGTGGTGGGAACAAAGAGGAACCCTAATGTGGTAAACTAGATTCATTTTATTAATTTGTTAATGAATTCGATGAGTCTGTTTTCGTAGAAAGTTCTGAAGTGACATTTGCCTGGTAAACACTAACAAACTTCTTCTTCGGTGAGATATTACATCGAGTTTGTAGACTAACTGAAATGTTAATCTGTTGAGCATCCATTTGGAAACTATATATTCGGTATTATATATTCAATCTTCTTGCGTATTTATGTTATGGACGGGGGTGGGCGTTAAGAACAAATGTTGTTATCTGGCAGTGTTGCAATATTGTGTGGTTTCGATCAGAGGGAGTTGAAGCCGAAAGAGGGAGAGGAGCTTCTTGGAACAACTGAAAGAAAGGTGATGAATTTAGTGGTAAATTGAGCAGCAAACGACCCCGAAAACCTCCTACCTGAGAAGATGGTGATGATTGATTGCATTTTGTGTCGATCTCCCATGGTTGTCGCTTGCTTGTGTGCATTTTTAATTTCGTTCCATTCGTACATGATGGATAATGCTTCTTTCTCGATCCATTCCAATGCCCAAAAAAAAAAAAAAAGCACACACACGCCACTCTTCTTGGAAACAAATGCAGATGTGGTACTCCACCTTGATTAATATTCGTCGTTGTACATAATTACTTGTTTTGAAACGTATTCGACGGATGCATTGGACATACGAGCATATTACCGGGTTCCTGGAAATCAAATTAATGAATGAATGGTGGGCCTCCAGCCTCCTTTTGCTTTTGCAGCAGATGATGGGTAACTGTGGTATTTTCGTAGTTTTCAGACTCGATGCACTATTTATTCCATCCACAGACAAAACGACATATCGTTTCGTTTTCTCGCAGACATAACGCCCATGCACCCCCAATTCCCTGCTTCCACGTGTCTGTCCCCTCCATTATAAATAGGCCCTTTCCCTCTTCCTCCGTTGCTGGAGACCTCCTCCCATGGATCCAGGGCTTCCGACGATTCCCATGGAGGAGCAGGAGTGGTGCCTCAACGGCTGGTGCATCGCTGCCGGCCTCCCGCCCTTTCCCTGCCGCAACTACTACTTCCTCCACCAAGACCGCCAGATGGATGATGCTGCGATGGGATTTGACCTCTCCGTCGACGCTACTCCTCTGCAGCACAAGTCCCCACCTCTGGCGGACGCCTTCAGACTTCCCGAGCTCGAAACGGCGGAGATGGGATTGGCGGCTACTGCTACTGCCGCTGCCGCTGCCGCTGCTGCCATCTCCGGGCGCGCCCATCCCCTGCTCCTGCTCCCTCCCCCTCTTCTGGCGAGCACCAAGCGTCCTCGCTCTCCTCCGGTCTGGAAGGGGAAGCGGACTGCCGAGAGCGTGGCCGCAAGGAAGCGGCGGAGGGGCATCAGCGAGCGCACGACGATCCTGGCGGGGCTGATGCCGTGGGAAAGGAAGATGAGCATATGTGCAATGTTGGAGGAGGCGCACAAGTACGTGAGATTTCTGGAGGCGCAGGTGACGGCACTCGGGTACATGCCGCAGCACTCCTACTCGTTCAGCAACACCGGCCACCACCACACGGAGGCCGGGGGTTATGGAGCATTGGACCTGCTGAACAGGCAGCGGCTGCTGGAGGTGCTGGTGAACTCCGCGCTGGTGCAGGAGAGGCTGTACAAGGAGGGGCTGTGCGTCTGCTCCGTGGAGCAGATGCTTCTCATGAGGAAGACAGTGGAGCGGAGGGGATTGGTGGTGGAGCAGGAGAGTGGCTGCAGTACGGTCAGCGACTGAAGCGTAGGCATGTTTCCTTTTCTGCGTTGATTTCTTCCATCTAGCTAGTACCCAGCTACCTGCCTACCCGTATTCGCGCATGCACACGCATGATCTTGTGGCCTTTTGCTTAAATCTTTTAAGATCCATTTTACATACACACACCAAGTCGATCGATCTTCATACACCACACACACACACACACACACAACATATATATATATATCTTAATTCAGCTTTGCTGAGACTCTGATTTCTTGGCGTTTGCTTTTTTGACGACGGGGCAACCTCGATCCGTCTGATGTTGATGTCGATGAGTGATTGATTACCCGGGCAGGAGGGTAGAACCACACCAGATCATAGCATGTATATTTGGGAAAAAGTGTAGGCTAGGTACATGTCCCAAACAAATTTGTTTGCAAGGACGCCAACAGACAGGCACGCGTACCACATGAATTTAATTTAATTTAATCCAATGTTGTTGTTGTTGTTATTAATTATCACTATTATTATAATTGTTATTATTATTGGAGCCATAAGAGGTCTGTTACGGTGTACGGGGGAGAAGAAACAGAATGTAGGAGGTGGTAGGTGTAGAGAGAGAGAGAGGGCAGCTGCCTGCTGCCGTTCGGACACCATCGATCCATTAATTCTTTTTACATACAAGCATACACATCATACAGCAGACATGGATCAAAATGGCTGGGTAATGCATATATATGAATACTGGAGAGGAGTGGGTGGATGGCGGAGAAGAGTGGGGTGGCTAGCACCATGCGGAAGCCGAGATCAGATTCCTATCCTTCCATCCCAGAAGCATGGCCCCATCCTTCTCCACCAGGGTGTAGTTGTCGGAGTAGCACGCGAGCAGAGACTTGATGACGGAGTTGACGTAGGAGCTGAGGGGGGAGGGCTTGAAGCCGGCCATGCTCATCCTGGCCTTCCACTTCCCCAGCAGCTCGTGCCTCTCGAGTCTGTCCCTCCCCTCGCAGGCGATGATGTTGACGATGTCCTTGGCCAGGCAGTGCTCCTCCACGCTGATCCTGTCCTTGCTGTCCCTCCCCAGCGTGACGTCGATGGACTCGAACATGGCGGAGTAGTAGTCCAGCGTCTCCATGAACCTGGTGAGGAAGGGGGCGGTGTTGGTGTTGGACTCCTGCTCCACCAGGGTGGTCACCTTGGGGGACAGCCCCTTGACGAGCCTCAGCAGCCCGTCCCGAGGGTTCCTCACGTCCACGCTTTCGTCGGGGATGTGATGGAGCAGAAGCGTGAAGTTCACGACCAGCGCTTCCCCCGGCCTGACGTCCAGCATCTCCTCCGTGACTTGCGTGGCGAACACGGGCAGGGCTTGGAATTCCAGAGGAATGTTGAACTTCTCCGCCACCGCTCTCAGCCGCCTTCCCACCACCTCCAGGCTCTCTCCTCCTCGGGCGTACTTGTTCACCGGATCGTCCACCCCCGTTATCCGCACGTGAGGGGGCCCCCCCGGTCTCGCCGCCAGCGCCTGTATCAAAGTCATCCACTGAGTCCCCTGCGCGATCTGCAGGTCTATTATGTGCACCCTGTCCTCCGTCC
Organism: Amphibolis antarctica; assembly: GCA_024699675.1. Classification (NCBI taxonomy): domain Eukaryota; kingdom Viridiplantae; phylum Streptophyta; class Magnoliopsida; order Alismatales; family Cymodoceaceae; genus Amphibolis; species Amphibolis antarctica. The sequence goes on along the minus strand of JAMKPZ010004766.1, from coordinate 12,072 downwards.
TAACCGCTTCCGCAATCGCGCCGTTGGCGGCCATGTACCCGAACTTGAGGTAGGGGCAGATGTCGTACAGGATCTGCATGTTGGACAGCAGTTCACTCCCCTCCGGCTCCCGGCACCTGAGCGCTCCGTATATTGCCGTGCCCGAGGCTTCTCTCCTTGCCACCAGACCTTCCAACATGTATGCGCCGAGGCGCTGCATCGGGTCCCCGTTGATGAACACCGAGGCCCGAGTCCTTTCCCCCAGTCTCTCCAACTCCGCCACCCCGTTCTCCGACATCGCTTTCGCGCATTCCACCAGCAACTCTCGCACCCCCATCTGACCATCAGGGCCCTGCCGCGCCTGCGCCGTCACTCTCGCCCATCTCTCCGCTTGACCGCCGTCATGGCTCAACTTCTGGCACTTGTTGCTGCTCCCGTCCTCATCCTGATTCTGCGTCCACGTCCTCCTCCTCCCCACCTTCCCTGCTTCCTGCTCCCTGCAGTTGCTGTTCGTCGTCTCATCGACGTCAGGGGCCATGAGAATGTTCTCTATTTTCAGCAGCGCGTACATTTCACTGGGACTGGAAAGAGAGACGGATGTGCAGGACTGGGCTTGAAGGGCGCCGTCTTGGGCGTTAACACGGGAAGGTACGAAGGAGCAGTTGGACTCCAGCGAGTTGTCCGAAGGGCTTTTTCCCGATGGTGTTTCCGTGGAGCTGTGCTGCTCCAACGCAGAAAATACATCGCACTCGACTTGACTGCAGATCCACCGGGAGATTGGGGGTGACCGTGAGTGGCCCATCCATATATGTTTGATTTCGGCAAAAGGGAAGAAGAGAGAGATCGTACCATAGATCTTTACTGTGGACGACTGGTCTGCAGGACTGGTGAGGATCCATGCGATGTGGATGCATTTACGATTATATTTCTGCAAATATGGCCCGAGATGGATAAATTAAATTCATTGGGATCTTCAACTGCAATCAAAAACATAAACCAATGGAAATAGCCCTTCTATACAAACTTAATTTGCACAGGTGTGATGCAGGTTCTATTCCCAATTAATCTTCCTCTAATTAAGTGGGTGTTACAAGTAGTGCTGCAATTAACGAAAAAGCACTGTTTCTTTCTGAACCAAAACTTGGACATGCTTGAACACATTAATGACCCGGCCGCCGTCACACAGCAATCTCTCTCCAACTTGTCTACTGATGTACCCCATTAACGAAAAAGCACGTACGAGGAGGACTGGAAGTTATTATGTCCCGATGAAATGACATACACAAATGATTTTATATGCAGTTTACATGACAACCCAGTTAGTAAAAAGAATAATTTATGCCAACGGTAACAAGATTGAAACTTGGGGGATGCAGAGCAGGGAGATTGTCTGCTAAGTCAAGTATGTCAGATAATTGGGGGAACATAAAATGCAATGGGTTGAGAGGCACAAGCCAATACGAGAGCATGTTGTTGTCATATTTTTATCAACAGCTAGATAAATGGCAGCCTAGCCTAAGGACAAGAAGAAACGACCTATGGCCCTAATCTTATTATCTGTTGGAGTTTTGAATTGCAGGCAGTAATATTCTGAATTCCGATGGTTCAGGCATGCTCCTCTATCAGAATTACTAATGCAAGTAAGTAAGACAACAAGATTTAATTCGAGTTGTATTCCGATACCACGCAGACCAAACCATCAGTCCGGTCTCACAATGTTTTTCAATTAGGTTACAGGACAATTGGAGTTGCAAAGGCACGAAAGGCACCTTAGCACATGGATAATATTGCAGGATGCTGGCGAAAATCCAGCTCCTGAGATTTGAAAAGAACTAATTAAGTGGACGAGTCCACAACAAGTCCGGTACATCTATATGTAGTTATGTGCGTTGATAATAATAGCCGGAATAAATAAACAGGTTCCACAAAAGCAATCAGACCAGGTTAACACAAAAAAGCGCGGCGCGCAAAAAGGAAAAGAGAAAACGCAGGCCTTCTCCGAAATCCTAAATAACCCAGCTCCCAGATGAAAACCCACATCGTCACAGAGAGAGGGAATCGTGAGAAGCAGAGACCGACCTGAAAATTCCTCGCTCAATCGTACGTCTTCGATCCGCAGAATACCCGCCTGGCTTATACCACTCTCCTCCCCTTGCCCGTTGGTTGATTTGTAGCGGTGGACCACACCCGGAGTGGAGAAGAAGAAGGAGGAGAAGAAGAAGAAAGGTGGAAGGTGTCGAGCTGCTCCCACGCCCCACGGCTTGGGGGGAAGCGAGTAGTACGTGAGACCGACGAACCACGAGTACGCGGCACGTGCGACCGACGACCCCTGCCACGGACGCATCCGATGCAGTCAAAGTTGCGGCTCCCTCGGTTTCTCTTACCCGGCACGTGCGTCATCTCCATCCGCACAATGATGCACTCTCCTCCGTACGATCCCTTATCGGACGGTCGTCCTCGCAGATTGTTAGATTTTCTTTTTTCTTCTCCTCCTTTGCTCGTGACCACCCTTCCCGCTTTCCCATTCTTACCCGCGTGTTCACACCAGTAAAATCTCGAATTTAACATGTTTTTTACTCTACACGGTAATTTTTTATTATACATTATAATTATATATATAGTAATATTTATCAAATATTTTTAATATTTTATAAAAAAAATTATATTTAAACTTTTATCTTGTAATTTTTTAACTTTACTGCCCGCGTTTCTTCGTGGAGTTATGCGCTGTACAATCAATTTTAATAATCATACAAAAAAGTTAAAATTAAAATTGGTAAAAAAAACGCGGGTTTCTCTTACTCGGCACGTGCTAAACGCTGGACCGCAAAACGACAAGCGTAGAAAAGTAAGCGCGTCTAAACGCTGTACCTAAAAATTTGCTCTTTCCAGATCGTGAAACGCAAATATCGTTATTTTAAGAAAAGAAAATTCAACGAACACACACTAATGAGGTTCAGCCGTGACTAATTAAGAAAATTACACATGTCTATCCATTTATTTTAAATTATTAATATTTAACCGTCAACGGTCAATATAGGTTTGTTATTCCATTAAAATATTGCACCTTAATTCTTCCACGTTCCAATCTAATTAATCCTTGAATTTCAACTGCATGTTTACACATATGTGTACGTGTGGATGTATGTGTCTGTATGTATATATATATAATCAAGTAAACTTAGGGTTAAATTCTTGATTAGTGCATTCTCCACGTTACTAGTTAACACTAGCTGCAATATATATAGAAAATTGCAGCGTGATATATATCGCGCGTGCCAATTCGATCGATCACATTGACCAAGGCCTATATATCACACGATTTAATTAGAATCTGATGTAAATTATATCTAGCTTGTACGTAACACCAAGAATAAAAGTAAGCCGTTTTGCGATTTTTTTAATTAAAAAAAAAACTGAAATGAAGGTATCTTGTAATTGTTCTTAGCTTACTATACATAAAGGGGAATTAATGTCAACCGCATTTAGTGTTTGATTTGATTTAGTCCTTTGCTCTTTGACATGAGACGAAAAAGTTTAATTAATTTGTTTAGTTAAAATAGTATATGTAGATTGACTTTGATATTATATAAATTTTGCTTCACCAAAATCATTTGATTAATGAGAAATAACTTACAATTAATATAAGAATCTTAATTGTACTCTTCTTTTCTAATACGAGATTATTTTTTCCAATATATATGATACATACATGGATTGGTGTTTCATATATAAACCACATACAGAAATGGAAATGCCTAGCTCGGTATATATAGACGGCCAAGTAAGTACTTAACGTTAGATTTATTTTTGAGAATAAAGATCGGAGGAGGCCTGCAACAAGTATTGATTTGCCCCCATGCATCAAGAAGCAACAATTATAGGCGATGGAGAAGCTGCCATCGAACGTACAGAAGCTGCCATCGAACGTACAGAAGCTGCCATCGAACGTACAGAAGCTGCATGGTGACCTTTGCCAAGGGAATCGACATATATATATAATAGACACGGAGACAAACGAGAGCATGGGATGCCTGAATGATGAAGAGTACGTAGACCAAAAATAGCTAGGCAGACGACGGATTTCTTGGTCGGAACGGAGGTGCCACACATCGATCTGGAGAAGTGTGGGGACATATATGTGCAAGAGAGGTAGAGCCAAGGAGAGGATGAGAAAAGAGGCTTGTGAACTACATGTAGCCACTGAGAAGGTAGAGGACTGTTTGTTGTGTCTTGTAGTCCTTCACACTACAGAAACAAATATCATCAATAGCAAAACAAGAATGATCGATTAATTATCACGAGAAGATTTGTGCATTGAAAGAAGATTCTTAGAAATGTGAGGGACGCGCGCGCGATGAAGTGGAGGGTGAGGAGACAGTTGGGCTGCTCCCACATATGTGAGAGATGGCCGGGCAGCCGGCGCCGGCCATTCTAATTCCCACAATGACAGCGCTATTAATTAGTTAATTACTTGCATGCATGTGTATGGTTGTGGTCCATGGTTGTCTCGCGGAGCTAGAGGTGAGTTCCGCGCGCCCCAATTTTTCCTAGCGGTCGGAATGTCAGCGAACTAGATCTCAGGACCTGAGCGGTGAAATATTGGCTGTGCGGGAACTGTGCAAGGGAAAGCTCGATCCAGACGAAATAAAAGCTCTTTTTCTTTTATTCATCGGGATAAGGGGCGAAACCTGCAAATACCATTATATATATACAAGACTGGGCGGATCCGGGTCCGAGTACATGAATGAATGAAATATAAACTACAACAAACGAAAGACTATACAGAAGATATGTACACAAGAAAAGGAAGTAAAGAATGAATCTCAACACGGAAGTAGCAGTGTAGTACGTGTTAGGCTGGTTTATGTAGGATTAGTCGGCGGAAGAATTAATCAACCCAGTTCTGATATCATATTAGAAGATAGAACGGCAAAGCAGAAACGATAGAAACCAGAGAGAAAGAAGAAGAGACAACGAAGACAACGGCGACGCCACTAGTCTCAAGAAGCGAAAAGATGAAGTTCCGGTAAAATTCATTAAATGCACGAAGGATACATATACATATATAATATGTATATAGAGTTCTAGGCTTCGAAGAAAGCACCCAACACGTGTACAAATCACCAAAAAACACGTGTAACAAACGTGAGAAAAATAAACAAGTTAACGTTTAACATTTGTTTGTGCGTAGTGTACTGGTGTGCTGTGATCTGAAGAAGAACCGGCCGGGCAGTGACCTGCGCTCGGTCCTGTTCGCCCGGCCGTTTCTTCGATCTTTTAATTAACCACTAATTAATATCGATCTGAAAAGAGGGAACAATTAATGCTAACCCCAATGACCCGATAGATAGATAGATAGATCAATTAATAGTGTTCGGAGGTGAAGAGAGCCAAGAGACACAGAACAGACATCCACAAATTTCTGATATCATCATAAAGAAGTACAACAACACGTACACATGATAAGATCCACTCACATGCCCCGTCTCAATGGCAATGACAAAGACGCGCGGCAGGAGAACGCCAATTGGATGGATCGCTTATTGGGCTTAACTCCAATTAAGATGGATTTATGGAATAAACACGGGACTGCAGGGATATATGGCCGGAAAGGCTGGACATGCATGCATCAATGTAAGTAGCTAGCTAGCTAGCGCGCGCGCAGCTGCTTCAATCAATCATGCAAGCATGTTCTGTGGAAGCAGCTGGTCTTCTGTGCTGGGCTTGGTGGGCAGCAGCATCCCCATCGCGCGCCCGTACTCCACAACCTCCTCGTACATGCTTCCCAGCTCTGCATGCTTGAACTCGAACCCTGCTTTGGTGATCTTGTCGGAGGAGAGAGACAAGGTGGACTGGGGCGGCACGTCACCGAAGCTGCACATCCACACACACACATACATGTAATATATTACGCAGGTACGTGTTGGATACATACATACATACATATATATATATATATATATATATATATATATATATATATATATATATCTTAATTAGTATATGTGTGATTGATTAACTACGTACTCGATGTGGGGTTTGTAGTGGGGATATGTTTTGTGGAGGAAAGCAGCGAGCTCTCTGACGCTGGTGTTGATCTTGCACACCAGGTACCGCCCGGAAGCCGATTCCGTCTCCGCCACGAAGATGTGCGCACGGCACGCGTCCTCCAAATGCACCAGGGAGATGGAGCCGGCCACCGTCTGCATGATCTTCAGGCCCGTCAATGTGAACTCATCCCCTACATACGTACATACCCACCCACGCACACGTACCAATTCAAACAACCATCAATCAGTTAATTATATATGTTACGTACGGTCGACTAATTAATACAAGTAATTAACCAACCCACCGGTGAGGAGGGCAAGGGACAGGTGGACGCTGAATGCGGGTTCCGGGGTCAGGCCGGGGCCGACCAACAGCGCCGGGTTGACGCACACCAGCTTCAGTTGGTTCTCCTCCGCGAACTTCCACGCCTCCCTCTCTGCAAGGGTCTTTGCGGCCAAGTATGCCTTCACAAACACCGTACCCCCAGAACTTAATTACTTGGTCAGTCAGTCAATTAATTGTATATGTGCAAGTACGTACGTACCCAAGTAGGGGGCTTGTCGGAGGACAGAAAGTCCACGTCGGTCCACGACTCCTCGTCGACGACATGACCGGTGCCCTCAAGCCTGATGCCAGAAACGGCAGCCGCGGAGGACGTGCAGACCACGCGCTTGATCGACGCCCTTGCCCTCGCACACGACCTCAGCACGTTCAGCGTCCCCTCCACCGCCGGCTTGATCAGGTTCTTCTGCTTGATTCCAAGTCGTCCATCGTCCACGTCCGTGCGTCATACATCATGTACATATATATGCATATATACATATATGTATCTGTAGTCTGTAGATCGATGGAAGTACACAATATATATATGCATGTACCTCGGGGTCGTCCGCGTTGAGACCTCCGGAGATGGCGACGTGGAAGACGTAGTCGCAGCCGGTGACGGCCTCGTCGAAGGAGCCCTCCACCGACAGATCTGCCTTGAACACCTTCATCTCTCCCAGCGTCGTCAGCTTCAGAACATGCGCGTTCTTCCCAGCATCCTCTGTCCCATGCAAATCATCGATCGATTAACTATTTCACCTACTCCACCCCCAAACCGCGCGGCCGCAATATTAATTACTTTACTAATTCGTTGACTCGATCAAACATTAATACATATATACATGTGTGTGTACTGTGTACACGAACCCCGCGCGTGTATAATATATCTACATTAATACATATATACGTGTGTGTGTACTGTGTACACGAACCGGGGTTCCTGAGGGTGGCATGCACCACGTAGCCTCTCTCGAGGAGGTGCTTGATGAGCATGGACGCCAGGTAGCCGTTGCCGCCGGTCACGCACGCCGTCCTGCCCCCGGCCGTCATCCTTGCGATCTTGCTCACCGTCGTCGATCTCCTCCCCGATTAAACGCGGCAGCAGCGGTCGGGTCGGCATTTAATTTATCACCACGGGCCGCAGCGAGGAGAAGCTACCCAGAAGCCAGAACCCACCCACACTTTCCCATCAACGATCGGCGCGGGTGGGCACGTGACCTCCCCAACTACCGATCAAAATCACGACCGTCCGCTGGCGCGATTTCTCGTGCTCCCCGTCCCACCTCATCGAGCTTTTAATTAAGTGCCGCCGGCAGTCCCGACAACCAGCCGTCGCAGTTAACGTTTCCCGCACACACCGCTGGATTAATTTCATTTTTTGGTATCGGAGAAGTTTGTTATGAGATTTCATTTACGGGGACCGTTTGGTAAAGATCTTAAATTCTCCCACTTTTCGAGGAATTGGTTTTGATTGTTTTTTTTAAAGGCAAATTAAACTTGCACGGACGTCGCTTAATAGTTGTAACTTTTATCTAATAAAAATCACTCTTCCGTGATGACGTTGAGATTTTCTTTTTTATTATTATAATATCTACTTACATTAATATTATAAAATATATTAAAATTATTTTTTAACGTTACTTATCTTATCAAGTAATAAAAAAATCAAGATAATTATTATCTGTTTGTTTTAAGAACTGAGAGATAATTTTTACTAAATACAACCCTACCCTTGACTGTCTTCTTAATCTTAGCATTCGCTTTGAAAAAATAACAACATAAACGAATTTTATTCTGAAAAGACTTTGGACTTAAAAAAATGGAAACGTTTATCAATTAAGTTCTTTTAAGTATGAATTCCCACCTACAACGTAACTGTCCTTCAGTTTCCACTCGAGATAGAAAAGTCTAGTGATGGGATCAGAAGAAATTTAATAGCCCAAAATTGATAACAATTTTAATACCAGAAAAATTCACGTGGCTGCTAGCTAATTGGCATTCTATCTACCGCCCCCAACGTTTTAGAGGTTCAGAGATCAATAACATCCGGAACTTCTCGATCACCATCCTTAAAACCTACGAACGCAAACTTTCTTTCCAAATTATAGAAGCCAAATAATCTCTCTCTCCCTAAATGTGTTAATTAATTAGTGCCTTCCTTAATTAATAAATCCAATTCGATCGGCTGATACTTAAAAATGCTTTCAAATATATCTCTCAATCTTTCAACTACCAGCTGGTGGGTAATGGTGCAGGCACGCTCTTCCAGGACAATAGATGGACGCACCATTATTATCTTCTTAAAAATATATAGCTTCCCTGCCCCGCCATCTACCTTTTCTTTAAAATTACTGACAAAAAATTAAAGCTGCAGATTTTTTTACAAACGGAAATATTAAAAATATCATATCGATATGTCTTGTACCTCCATCACACTGCAGCCAGCTCGATCTACTGTAGTGCCACTGCCTTCTTTAACATTATATATCTAACATGCAACTCTCGAATGAGCGGGATGATTCCATGATTCGGCCAGAGGTTCTTACTTTTCTGCTACTCTTTTCTTTCAGATGGGGAAATGAGATTATGAGATCACCATTTTTTAATCTCATTCGGAAGTCAATTGCATGTTCCTCGCAGAGTTAAAATATTTTCTTGGTTGCTTACAAAATTCTTACTTTGGTAAATACAAAATTTTCCTTCGTCTACTTTGGCATTCATACCATTGCAAAATGAGCGTACATATGTATGTAAAATTTATCTACAGAGGAGAGCTACATTCCTTCCTGTTGTAAATTAACAACAAAAACAGTAAGAAGAATACCAAAACTGAGAATCCCTCCCATTCTCTGAAAATGAGATACATAACTCTGACCGTTGTAACCTAACCATGGCATTACGGCTGAAACGGACAGGCAGGATCCGTCTGCACTGCTCTCAAGTTAAATTTAAATCTGCTTTGTTTATCATAATGAAATAACTTTGCTAGAATTTGCGTGGATGCGACTAATTATGCCTTTTTCCATGATGAATAACAATAACAACAACAACATCAGCACTGAATACAGACAGCACCACTATCCAGAGCCACAAACTTGGGCTTAACGTTTACCTGCTCCAAGCACTGAATAACATCTCCTACGCAAAAGTCATTAAAATCCTGCATGACAACACCACAGTCATTCCCTTTTCCAACGGCATCCACATCATGTTGTGCACGCTTGAGTGATGTACATGAGCCCTCAAAAACAACTTCACCGCTCCTCAACAACCTCATTGTTGACGCCCTTGTGAAGCGGCCATCAATTACACGACAACCTGCAATTTTATAATCCGGGTCCTTGGCACTCCTCTGTTTCTTGCGCTCAAAGATGTCTAAGATTTCACCCTCTCCGGAAACTTTAATTACGAAAGTCCCTGGTGCCCGATCCACAACCAGCTTTCCAATATCCTCCAAAAGATGGTAGATGACTCGATGCACACATATCTGCATTTATAGATAAGCAAATATGACATATACCTTTTTCTTTGGGAACAACTTTATTTCAAAATTTTTTCGTTCTTGAATTTTGAAATTGTAAATGTAGCACTATTAAATATTTCGAATTTCAAGTTCCCGAAATTTTTAAAAGTAATGAGGACCACCATTGCAAACAATCTTGGTCTGCATAGATGCAATAATGTAAGAAAAAGTAAAAAAATCATAGTGCTCAAAAAAGGTGATCCTAAAAGCGATATGAAATTTACCACATAATTTTAGAAACATATGTTCAATTTCCAGTTACAATAAGGTCTCCCACTTACCACAACCAATGGTGATGTTGGGGAAAGCATTAGCTGCCTGCCCATGGCAATGATGATTAGGTTAAGGTTGGCGTCCATGGTAGTGATTGCCAGGGGAGCGACTACTTTGCTCAAACATAGAATCTTCTAGATGGCTGCCATACCCACACCAAACACGTATCTGATACAGACAGCTTTTAAAGAAGACCACTTACAAATTTTATGGCTGTTGCTGAAAGTGATCCAATTCTCCTGAAGGCCATAAATTGTGAGGGAGAATATAAAGACAAGTTTTGTATCACTTCTTTGATAAAGGAAACCATAGCAAAACTTGGTTCCGAAAATGTTGTGCAGGTTATTACAGATAATGCTTCTGTGTGCAAGACAGCAGGTCTCATGGTTGAGGCTCAATATCCACATTTTTTTGGACACTATGTGCAATAAACACTTTTAACCTTGCACCTATTTATGACCAGCTAGGGTTTGCTGACACATAAGTTAGCTCTTCAATTGATTTATGACATGTGGCACTCCATTGATTGAAAAGAAGAAAGAAGTAACCTTTCATCATGAGATGAAGAATGCAGATGAGACACCATTTTTCAATGTCGTCTATGACATACTTTTCTTTAAGTGGAATAAAAACACTTCTCTTCATTGCTTGCACAATCTTTGAATCCAAGGTAACCTTTGTTATTTAGTAACTGAAATATAGAATATGGCATTGGATTTTTTTTACTTGGTATTTAACAACATGCTCATTTATTCTTTTTTCTATACAGGCTATGGGAAGGAGTGGCTCGAAGAAGCTCATAATCGTAGTCCATTACATAAAGATGTTGAAATTTCTTTAGAAAGAAGCAAGTGCATAAGACACTTCTATAAGAAGGCAAACCTCGGGTTTGCTACATTTTCTGGAGCATGCAATGTGTTTGCCTTGTTCGATTTCTTGAATGATAAAAACTCTTCTGATCCAGGGTCATGGTGGATGGTTTACAAATCTTCTGCACCAATGCTTCAGTGCCTAAGACACTTTTAATCTTGTTTTGTTCACTCTCGTTGTTATTTCTCCAGATTCGCTTGTTAAAGATCTGTGTTCTTGTTAAAAAGAAATATTTTGATACCACATGCTGACAGTTGGATAATCAACTTTATTATCACAATATGCAACATGATATACGCGCAACTTATAAGTTGAAACCTACATATCTGTAAAATGAAAATCCTTGCAGTTAATAAGCTCACCAATATCTGTGTGTTTTTAAAATTTTAGAAATGAATAAAAATGAAAGCAATAAGGGTCTTTCGGTAGAAAGCCTATAGATGCACCCGTAACTTAATTAATGTAGGTCAAATTAAAATTATATAGGTCCAATGCCTACATGACAGCTAGAAATAGTGAAAAAATAATAGCTTGGTTAGAAAAAGTGAAATAAGATTTAATGCTATAAAAAGTAATAAAATAGTTAATCATAGAGAAAATTAAAAAGGTAAGGAAAGGATTTATGAAACCAATACCACACAATGAAAATAAAACAATGATTGTTGTATGTCTTTCAATAGAAAAGTCTATCCAAGTTTAAAAGATAAAGACGGAAAAAATGAAAAGATAATAGGTAAGGAAATAATAGCTTGGTTAGAAAAAGTGAAATAAGATTTAATGCTATAAAAAGTAATAAAATAGTTAATCATAGAGAAAATTAAAAAGGTAAGGAAAGGATTTATGAAACCAATACCACACAATGAAAATAAAACAATGATTGTTGTATGTCTTTCAATAGAAAAGTCTATCCAAGTTTAAAAGATAAAGACGGAAAAAATGAAAAGATAATAGGTAAGGAAATAATAGCTTGGTTAGAAAAAGTGAAATAAGATTTAATGCTATAAAAAGTAATAAAATAGTTAATCATAGAGAAAATTAAAAAGGTAAGG
>JAMKPZ010004765.1:0-10732 GCA_024699675.1 Amphibolis antarctica | reverse complement strand
TGTACAGCCAGCCTACGGTTCAGCTGCACCATGTGAAACCAAAATACAAAGCTTCCAGATCCCACATGAAATTACAGAATCATTGTCACAAATACCAGCTTGATAATTTAATTCAAATGTTATTACAGCACTGCAGTGATCAACATGGACATGCTGGGAACCCTATCTCCTTGGCGCCCAAAACAAATCAAATAAATTTTTTTGAGACACGCATTTACACTTATATTTGTATTTAAAGAAATAAAGCATTACCGTAAAGCACCATGAAAAAATATACCTACTTCTACCGTAAGAGAACAATTAACATTGTAAATATCTAAAACATAATGATATTTAAATAAAAAATTTAAATATTAAAATCAACAAAATAACTAGTAAAAAAGTCAACAACACTTGTCAACCAACAAAGATAAAACTATTCAAATGTAAGAAAATCACTTTAAAAACCTATTAACATGATGAATAATTGTTGGATTGTTGCTGTATCTAGGCTATACACCTGCCTTAATGAGCTAGCTTTGTTTCACATGTAATTTCCATTACATGGAGAATCCACATACAAAGCTCCAATCCAAAGGTGCAATGAAAGGGATAAAAGGTAATAGAATGGTAAAGTTGTTTAGTAATGGTACTAATAGAAAACACATAAGCAAGAAAGTTTAAAACATAAGGAACTTTATCAAGGAAAATATCACATGTAATGGAAGCAGTTTCGCCACCAGAAACTAATAAGCAACTATGTCCATTAATAAGGACAACAAAATTAATGTTCGTAAGTTCTGTCAGGCAGAAAAGAGATAGGTTGCTAGAAATATAATTAGATGCACTAGAATCTATAATCCAAGAATTATTCAAAGAAATATGTAGGGTAGGTATACTAGATGAGAGGACAAGAGTGGTGGTTGCTTCACTACTTTGTTGAACTTGGAGTATCATTAACTCATCATAACCGACCTATGATAATTGAATTGTGTGACCAAAATGACCATTTGCAACTATGCTGGCAAAATCAAGGGTATATTAAGTAGTAATAGCATATGCAACAAGCAAGGCAAGCAGGCATCCCAACTTTCCCAATAATGATTGGAAAGATGATTCTTTCAACCATAATGTACATAAGGTAGTTGAGGTTTGCTACCTAAGCATCCTTTTTCGCACTAGGAAGAGGAGACAGAACCTCCTAGAGTGGCAACTAGGGTTGAAGTGTTGATCAAAATAAGAGTAATAGTGGAAATGCACAACACCCAATTGATGGTGGTTTGCAAAGACAACACAAGGTCAACCCTTAAAATCTAACCAAGGATTTAGGAGGAGAGTTAGAGACAAAGTCCTACAAGGAAAATAGCAATCGCAAGCACTTTTTTGTAACACTTCATCATGACAACATCGACAACGAACAACTAGTACACCTTTAGCTCATCCAACAAGGATTGAAGATAATTGTAATACTTGTGCATTGTACCGTTGCCTTATCTATGTAAGTGAACAATCGTTCATAGGCCTCACAAACTCGAATGATATTTTAATTGTTTCCATATATTGCATTAAGAGTGGCCCACACGTTTCACAAAGCAAATATGGGAGATACTTCAGGTGATGTTGTTGACACTATTTATGATCTAAGAAATCACTACACAATCCACTATGTACCACGTAAAGTAGTTTGTTGCCTTCACATCTAGTAAGTTGTCAATGATATAGTGTTCACGTATGTGAACCACCAAAATGGTCTCAAATGTGCATGCCTAGTGAAGATACTTAGAACCGTGAAGTTTAACACCAATGGCGATGAGTTTTGTCGTCCAAGAGTCTTTTGCAGTGTTCATGTTTCCACCAAGGCAAGTTGTTGTAGAGAGGGAGGGGGATTGTTCGGTGCGTAATGGCGAGGGGGCGAAAAGGGGCAATGCATCAAATACGAAGAGAAGAGAGGACGTCTTAAACAACCAAAGAAGGAAGAAGATAGGTTGAGAGAGAGTTTGCGATCAGACAACAAAACTAGGAAGCTTAAAGAGGTCTGACATATGATACCACGTTCATTAGGGTAATAAGAGAAGATTAAGGTTTCATTAGAACAAGAATGGTATAAAGACATGACTAATTGAATCGATCTTACTATACATAAAATTGAATAGGATCTGGATACCCATTTACACTAAACATAACTCTAACATATTCAATTCTCTTGTACTAGATTTCATTGAACAAATCTAAGTTAGAATTTCCCATTAAAATACATGCTAAAAAGTAGGGCAGCTGCCTTACATAAAAATGGGGATCCATTATTCACTATTCATGGAGACATCCCATCATGCTTGACTCATTATCTTCATGAACTCCAATTGGAATATTATATGAATATATCAAAAGGGTGTAAAAGGACGTAGTCAAGAAGTGGAAGATCAATGATTTCCAAGTTACATAAACAATGTTAAATTCAAAGAGCAGTACATGCCATTTGATGCAACACATTATGCCTTTTGACTCATAAAGTAGACAATCTGACAAAGTGGCTCACAATTATGTTGTTTTAACTTCCAGACCATGCATATACTAAAAGTTACAATTATATTTTTTTCATGTGTTATTTTTTATTTTACCTCAATTTTTTTATCAAGGTATCTTTCCCTCATTGTACCTTATTCTTATAGCAACTATCCTTATAGTTTTCTGCCTACCATATTACAGCTCTAAATGTTCCATATACAAGTTATCAATTCTTCAAATGTTTCAAACAAAATGTGCACACAAGAGAAAGAAAACATGCTTATAATTACACACTCTTAAGTTACAAATCACTCGGTACTCACTTTTTTCTTTTCAGCAACCTCCTTGAATCGCTTGAAAATAACATCAAGTTCTTTTCCAGAAAAATCATAGCCAAGCTGAAACAAATCATGACCACAACTATAACCAATCAAAACGTGGTTCCATCGAATTATTATGGATATTCACAATTTAAAAATAGCTACCTCCAACAGGTGACACCTTAAAGCATGACGTCCACTGCAAATTGAAATGAGTGAAGGCAATTGGACAAAAGCCAGACACATCAAATTAAAAAGTTGACTACTTTGAATAACTAAAAAGCCTAATAAATATTTATAAGCAATATTTGAAAGGGCCATTAAATGTAGTTTTTCAGTTGTTCGAAACTTGAAATAAACATTTAGAGAGAAATGGCTCCACTAAAAAAATATATATTTATAACCATTTATAAACGAAGATCTATAACCATCTATACATCAGAAAGATATTTATATATTTAATTGAACTGACGTTTTACAGTGAATATGTGAACAGTTGAATAGTCATACTAGTCAAGGGACACATTATTGGCTCTCTAAAATCAATCACCTAGTGTCCCCTCTCCAAAGAGTGGAGGCATCAATCACTTCTCTGCTAAGATTTTTCCCCCACCATCAGTCCATCTTGCTCTCCAATCTCCCCCTTTTTCTTACCCTTCTTTGCTTGTATATCGTCTTATTCATCTCTTCTTAAAGCTCACCTCCTCATTTATGTCTCTTCTTCCTGTCCTTGTTTTCCTTCATCTTTCCTTTTTTTCATTCTATCGCATAAAAACAATTTTATTCACAATAAAAATATATTTTCAGGATAATATAAAACTTTAAATATTTGATATTTTATAATACAACTAGAATAAACTCCATATAGAAAAAAATGCAGGAATTGGTATTGGATTTTTATACTTAGTCGTTTATAAAGTAACACGGATGCAAAAAATAAAGTATAAATAGATAAAGTGATCTCATATATCGACAAAATTTACCTAAGTAGTTGAAATAGTTTCTATACTATATTATAAGCAAGGTTAACATTGATACAGGCGATGTAGGATTATCTGTCCAAACACACCCCTACACGCGTGGTTCAAATAGGATAGGCCTACATGTGCCTTATGGATAGAGTGTACAACCTGATACCAAGTTGAAATTAAAGTTTTTCCATTAACTACAAAATGTACAAGTGCAACATATATATACATGAAAAGGTGGATAAACGGATGCTCAACATATTTGGTCCATTTATCCAACATAAATTATTATTTATTTTCAAATAGAATTTATGTATTTGATTAAGGATGTATATCATTCTTAGGGGCCTGCTTTGGCATTTTATGCAATGTTTTTGAATAAGTTGTATTTTTGTATGGCACTTTTCAATCAGTGTTTTCGAGCATTTTTGAATAAGAGATGTAGAGTTTGGTTGGTACAATATTTTTGTGCAACATTTTAATAAAATGACTGTAATATCCTCTGTTGCAATAGACTTTACATATATAAATATTTTAAATAATATAATCCTTACAAAATTTATTAAACAACACAATATACTATATTATCATAATCTATTTCTTCTTTATGTACTATATTGATATGATATATACATATATGCTTGGAAAGCTTGCAGAGATACGTTGTGAAAGGACAGAGAAAATATTTAGGTTAGGTTGAGAATAAAAAATCATAAAAGTTTGATTGAAATTTTATGATTAAACAAAGAGTAAACATGAAAAAAATACAGCATTTTTTCAAACACTCCCTAAAGCAGTGTTTTTGTCCAGAGTGTTTTTAGTTGTATAAAAATGCACGTTCTCTGGAGGCATTTGTTTTGGCACTCAGAATTTTTGGGATTTTTTGACAAAAAGCCTAAATACACCAAACCAAACACCAACTTAGTTTAGCATATCATAGAATTTCAAACTAAAATTCAAAACAATTCCACCACTGTTTTCACTGCATCATCATCTTACACAATATTGATGCTGAAACTATACCTTAGGTAGTCTTTGCTAAAATACAAAAATTAGTCAAGCAGAGAAAGGCAAACCAAAGATAAGCATAAACAGGTTCTAGTCAATTTAGCTAATGCTAAAATCAGAAACAACTTCAATAATACTATCAACTCTTTCTACATCTTCACTACAAGAGCTTATCTAAGATATTTAGATTAACTTTTATGATATACCTTTTTACAATGAAAAAGACAAAATAGAAAGAACTGCGAAATAATATTATACTTGATAAAGGAGAAAAAAACCAAAGTATCACACCTAAGTTTACCAAGAACAATTCCACTGTCGTTTGCTCGAACCAACCCAACATCTTCTGGAGCCATGATTTCATATGTACCTTTAAATTTGAGCATGCCATCCTACATGTCCATAACTGACTTTAAATTATATTCAGCAGTGCAACTCAAAAGAGAATATAAATAAATTAAGAGTTCTCTTTTATAAGAGAGTGGTGAAAAGAAAGAGAAAAAGAATGCATTTCATGCCTGATGGATCCCACTTTCGTGAGCAAAAGCATTTGCACCAACTATGGCCTTATGAGGCTGTACACACAATCCACTGTACTCTGCTACCTGAGAATTATAAATAAAAAATCATTTCTTAAAACATAAAATTGGGTGAATAAAATAGTAAGGCAGCAAAATAACATGTGATGATATACCATCTTGCTTGTCATAACAATATGCTTGGTGTTGATTCCAGTATAAAGCCCTCCTGCAAATTCCTTCCGACACTTGAGAGCCATCACAACCTGTTGAAGGTTGGAATTGGAATGAGAGGAATACACAAAGCATAAATCCAATAAACCTAGAAAGAAGATAACTCCTTTCAGTCACATAGAAGTTTCAAGTTGAAGAATATAATATATAGAAATGTGTAAAAATCCAACAAACCTAGAAAGTTATATTTCCTTTCAGTCACAAGAAGATAACAGTGGTGTCTTTTATTTCTTTGCCCATTAAAGGCAGACATCAATTTTTGTGAATACAGTATAGCAGTGCGCAACTTTCAGAATTAATTCAGCAGAACATAAAAGTAAATGTATCCATTCAAAAACAAGATAATTATATGTAAAAGCTCCATGTTTTCTCGTCAGCAATTATATTCCACATAACAATGCAAAAAAGGCATAAAGATGTACCTCCTCTAAGGAAGCATTACCAGCTCTTTCACCTATTCCATTGATAGTAACTTCTACTTGCCTTGCACCTGCATAAGCTCCCTGTTTTTTTTTCCTGATCAGTGAGAGACTGAAAGAAAAGTAACAGTGGGAACTAGAAACTAAGGAAATATAACTAAATCAAAAAAGAAGTTATACCGCCAAGGTGTTGGCAGATGCAAGGCCAAGGTCATTCTGGCAGTGTGTTGAAATGATGACATTTTCTATTCCACAAGTGTTAGCTTTAATGTCAGCAATCAATGATCCAAATTCTGTGGGAAATGTGTAACCAACTGTGTCAGGAATGTTTAGAGTTGTTGCTCCAGCCTTGATAACTTCTTCCAAAATGTGATAAAGAAAGTCCCTATCAGATCTGGACATAAAGAGAAAAGTTAATCGCCATCAGTCCAGAACATTAGTTGATCTTCAATAATTTAGGTTGCTTTTGTCCAGAATTAATAATAAACAAATAATTTAGGTTCCACTATAAGCCTGAATTTACCTTCAAACGCTACAACATGCTATATGTCATCTTCTAGTCTGCCTCCACCAAGATTGGAAAAGATGATTGTGATAAATAATGATGATTGAAATGGAAATAAGATTTAACGAAAAAATATTATTTACATAAATGCAGACAGGTATGTTGTAAAGTCTATTCACCTAGGATATTTCACAGAAATCTAGTTTGGGAAGTGTAATTTTTGTAATTAGATCCCATAGATACTGTCAGAACTTAGAAGTGCGTTTCTAAATATTTTAGTATTTTCAAAGAAACACATATTACCAAAAACTATGAATTAATTAATTTTCAGATATGCGTTTAATTGAACTAAAAATTATAATAATATAGTAGAATTTGATTTGATAAACCAATGTCAAAATTCAAACAA
The DNA here is from genome assembly GCA_024699675.1 of Amphibolis antarctica. Taxonomy (NCBI): domain Eukaryota; kingdom Viridiplantae; phylum Streptophyta; class Magnoliopsida; order Alismatales; family Cymodoceaceae; genus Amphibolis; species Amphibolis antarctica. The sequence continues at coordinate 3,867 of JAMKPZ010004765.1, read as the reverse complement.
TAAACATATCTACTATAACTGTAATCCAAAAATATAAACAATAACCTACAAGAAAAGAATCATAACTAGAATCATCTACAAGGAACAAAAAACAAGATTTACAACAACAAAAGTAGCTTCAGAGATCATAAAAAATTTTGAGCAGTGAGATCCTGAAAATTGATTAAAGTGAAATCACTGTTGTCAAATTATCAATTATAATAAACCAACATATAAATACAGCAACATGTCAATTCATACTTATTTTGATGTTTTCACCTGCATTTGATTCAGAACATGCAAAAGAAAGATTATGAAAGTATTTGGATTATTGTGGATGATAATATATAGTCCATGATGTGGCATAAGATATGGTTGGTTCAAATTGTGGGAGGTGTGGATTTTAAGATTACTAATGTTAAAACCTGGAATCCATCCTGTAATTGTAATTTCATGAAGTCGGGATGGGATGATTCCCATTAAGCAATTACAATCACCACATGGATGAGTAGTACAAATGCATGCTAAGCAGTAAGAAATGAGGCCTAGTCTCTGATCAAATCTGAGATCAGATAAAGAAAATCCCAGAATAGAAAAACTTTCCCTGAATGGAACATCATTTTGCTTCAGCCCACAGAAGAGCATGCATCTTTCTTTGATCTGCTTCTTCTCATCCCTCTGGAGGGAAATTAGATATTCGTTCAGGAACTGACCTAAAACAAATAAAAACACCCAATTTCTCCCATCTCCTAGGGCTTGCATATATCCACCCAGCTAACCAGGTGGACCTTGCTAACAACCAAACCAGAAACATCCTAGAGCCAACACACTTTCTTTTCTAGCAAGCCAACCACACCTTGCAGAAGACAAATATGTGAAAGATTGAAAAACTAGAATGTTTCGTTTTAGAAACATGGTATTCTTTCCACCATATCTTAGGAGTTGAGCATTCACACAAAATAATCAACAGCAAATGCAAGCCTACTCTCCTTGGTCTTTTAACAGAGTAGGATAAGTCTAAATATCATGGGAAAAAATTTTCACCATGCAAATCATGACATTAGGAGGGGGTTTGTGCACGAAGAAAAAAAATTCTTGGGAAATGGGAAAAGAAATTTCCAATTTTTCTAGCATTTGTGCACTCGAAAAATAAAAAAACATTTTCCTCATTTTGCAGCAAATATTTATACCTATGTGGAAAAAAATTTCAAACCCCAAACACTATGAAAATTTTTTCGCTAACCCCTCCTCTCTCTCTCTCTCTCTCTCTCTCTCATGCACATTTCACACTTAATCTCACAACTTTCATTAATCTAGCTTTGGTACATTTTTCATAGGTTCAATGATCTGTTCATTTTTAGTATAAGCTATTAATTGTCATTATTTGTTAAATAAGTATACTGTTGTCAAATAGATACATTGTGTATTTATAATTGTTTATTTTTTAATATATACATAGTGTATTATTTGTTAACTTATTATTTTTGTATTGAGATTTTCAATTAAAGAAAATTATGATTGAAGTATTTTATACAAATGTATTAGTACATTTGAATTGTATAACATTATGCAATTGATTCGTTATATAATATTTGATAATTTTTATGTTATTTTATAATTTTATAATGTATTATAAAAAAAAATTCATTTCCTATCAATTGCACAAATGCCCAGAAAATATTTTCTTTAATGTACACAAGAAACTGTTTTCCGAATTTGTCTGATTTTCTAAGAAATTATTTTTTAAATACACAAACAGGCTCGAAAGCTCAATGAGATTCTCACAATCTATATTGACACCCTAAGATTGAGATTTCTCTAGAATTTATCTTCAACTAAAACCATCTCAAAATACCAAACCAATCTTTTAGGCCTCGTTTAAGGCCAACTTCCAAAATCACTCTTAATGTCATTATTATTGCATAAACTTTCACTACCTTAACTACTATGCAACTTTAATTTTGTTCACAAAATTAACTCTAATTTCATCTCTATCCAACTCCTGAAACTAACTGGAGCCGACCCCAAACGAGGCCTTAAGCTACTTAAAAGAGGTGCCACAGAACATCAATGTCTTAACTACAGATTGCAATACAAATGAGAGATTAAGAAAGCTAAACTTCAATCCATCTAGCTACCTTGTTCCATTGCCTTGTCATACATAAAAGCCAAAGCATTGACCCCAATGTTGAATGATAATAGATAAGGAAGATCCCATTGTTAAGCACCCTTACCAAATGGAAACAAACGCTTGGAACACCATTCACCAAAACCAAACCCATTACAAATCTCATTGTGTGAACACCACTTGACCCATTTTGATGGAAAGCCACATGCAATCAAAACATATTCTATGAAGCATGCACCATTTATGTTGGCAAAGGCCTTCTCAAAGTCAATCTTGCACATGATTTTTTGTTTCCTTTTACTCCTAAGCTTGTGATATATTCTACCACCAACACATATCTATTGATAAGACATCTACCCTTAATGAACATCCTTTACAAAGGATGGATCAAGTGATCAAACAACCACCCAAAATAGTATTTTTTGATAGCTCAACTAGAAATCACCTAAACAACTGGATTTCTATCTCAATTTATACATAAGACAGAAAACATATTAAGATAGATTGTCATTACATTTGAGATAAAGTGATGCATAAAGTCATTATACACCATACACTCAATTTTCAAAGAAACTAGCAGATATTTTTACCAAGAGCTTAAGCGTAGAGTTCTTGAGGAATTAAAGTATCAAGCTAGACATGATTGATATATATTGGAAGAGTATTGGAGGTTATTATCATTATTGTTAGGAATTATTATTAGGTATATTGATGGGACCATAATTGTAATACAGTAATTGGAAATCTATTGCACATCTAAATCCAGTATATATTCTCAATTCCTCATTTTCTCCACTTTACAAAGAAGAAGGATATGTTAATGAATTCAATGAGATCAAGTTTGGATGTACTCCCATAAATAATATTTTCATCTTGCTAATTCCAAAAAAACAAGTTGCCAAAGAAATCACAAATATTTGTCCTATTAATCTGATGAACTCGTGCATGAAGATCATAACCAAAGTGTGCATTAATCATCTTTTAAGGATGATTCGTAAGATCATTCATCTAGCTCAAAAAGAGTCATGCATAATAGGTGGCTAGTGGATGATTTTATGGCATCCCAACAAGCCATTTCTGATTATAGACAAGCAGAATTCAGGGTTTTATCTGAAAACTTGATTTCCAGAAGGTTTTTGACAGACTGAACTGGTAATTCTTGATTAATGTTCTAAAAGCTCACGATTTTTCACACATATAGATCATCTGAATAAAAATTATTGTTTCATCTGCTTCAGCCTTGATGTTGTTGAATGGTAAAGTGCATTGGCAGTTTAATTTTGATAAGGGGTAATGGCAAGGTGATCCTCTCTCAATACTTTTTTAAACCTTAGTGTAAATGTCCTTAGCCTCATGTGGGAAGCTGCAATTTAGGAAGGCTGGCTTGAAGGATAGTCAAGAGGCGATTCTGATTTTGTTCTTCCAGTGCTTTGGCACATAGATGATATGTTAGCTTTCTAACTCACCTAATAAAATGGGGAGATGGAAGATTTTGTTTAGATATTGTGAAATGGTATCTGGACTTAAATTTAAATTTTCTAAAAGATTGGTCCTAGGTTTAAATCCTCAAGAATTCCACATCAGGGAGTGACAACCATTATGAACTGCTGAGTGGAAAAGTTGCTTCAATATCTTGCTTTGCCTCTCTTTACCATGAAAATTGCTATCTGCGGCTGGCATACCATCATTGACAAAGTTGAAAGGAAACCAAGAAAGATGAACATGAGGATGCAGGAATTTCAACTGATGATGACGATGAC
>JAMKPZ010004764.1:0-25286 GCA_024699675.1 Amphibolis antarctica | reverse complement strand
TGGAAGAGCAAATGGCAGAGTCCGGTCTCCACGTCCCCAGTGGAGGACCAGTGTATCAACAGGTCATGGGCAGGCTACCTCTTGGACCTTAGTTGTAGATAAAAGGAAAATTTTGAAAACCAGTCCTGCCCTACGCTCGGTTTGTGCTTTTCAAATGTTTTACCATAGAAGGAAGGATGTGCAGTTGAATTGTTTTACATTATCGTCACAATACAAACCACCGTATATGGTGAAGTTTGGCATTCCATTATCTGCTTTGGTCGTTCATCAGGCTTACATTGAACATACATGTTGACATAGGCAAATATTTTTTGTTTAAGCCCTTTCTGAACTCTTCTTCTTAAATAAGGTTCATTTGGTGATCCAACATCCCTCAACGAGTCTCTTCCATGCCTCCGACTAGCTTGAACCCTATTTGACGGTAAATCCACACTGCAGTGGATGAACTGGGTTTAATTGAAGGGGAAACATACAGGAATGTATCCAGTGAAATGTGTGTGTTTGGGTCGTGATTTATCAAGGTAATCCTGATAAACTTCGGTTCTTCACCATCTACACAAACATACAGGAATGTTGACATAATCCTGATAAACATACAGGAATGTTGACATAATCCTGATAAACATACAGGAATGTATCCTGAAGTCTGCTCTTGTTGAAACCCATGGTAGAAAAGTACGTACATGTGATCATCGATATTATGTAAATTTTATATTATTAAAATTAATTAATTTATAATTTCACTTTACAGACTCCTACGTTGTATTTGTAGTGGGTTATGGGTTTCAATCATTCGATTTGTTGCAGTTCCTACAGGTATGCATGTCGTGATTGGATCTTGTTACTCTCGTGTAAATATGCCATTTATAGCTTCCGTCCAGTCACATTCGAAATCCTATTGCTCTTGTATGATGAGACATTCATGCCTCCATGTTATCATCGTGTATGGTGTAGTGCTATTTAAAAAATTAGATATACATTATACCAATTGCAGCTTCTATAAAAAACTAACAATAATAGCGACGACATGAGATGGTGCAATCTTTGTTCTAAATTCACACTTATTTAAAACACGACATCTAACCAATCGCAAAATTTTACCCGTCCAAAAAAAAAAAAAACCAATCGCTCAATTTTCCGTTTAATGCCATCTGGCACGCCCACTTTGACGCCGTCGCCCAATGCCCAAGTACTGAAGTACATACCAACCAGCTGAGTTTTCTTTTTTTTTCTTTTTTCTTTTTAAAAAACAGTTTGTAGACACCACACAAAAAAATGGTCAAAATCTACGCCCATCGGCCAACACAACGGGTAACCGTCGGATCAGAAGAGCGTCTTCCATCGGACGGTTCAAAGAAGGACACGCCACCAAACACCCTCTCCAAATTTCACGGGCCTAAACCGCGTAGTCCCCACGCTTTTCGCCACATGTTCCTGTCCTTCCCGCCTCCAGATGAATAATAGAAAAAGCAAATCGAGATTCGAGTAGTCGAGGAAAGCAGAGGAAGAGAATAAAAGAGAACGTAATCGGAATCATCGGGGTTTTTTCATTTTTTGTAATCTCCGGGAGTCGATCGAGACGTCGGAGGGGATTGGATTCTCGAGATGTCCGACAGGGAGGAGGGCCGTCTGCTCGGAACGGACTCCTCCTTGGAACCGGAGGTGCTGGAAGCGGGAAGGAGGAAGGCCGGCGGGACGGGGGAGTTCCCCCGGAGGATCGACCGGAGTCTGGCCGCAGGGCGGGGGAGCGGTAGGATAGAGGTTGATGGTGATCGGGAGATCATGGTGAAGGATGAAGGCCGCGAGTCGCTGCCTTTGACGCCGCTACGTCACCATAGCCACTGTCGATCCTCGTCCACGCCGTCGCAGGCAGACGCGCTTGCGGACGGGGCGCCGCCCGAGTGGGTGCTGCTGCTTCTCGGCTGCCTCCTGGGGCTCGCCACTGGAGTCTGCGTTGCTGCTTTCAATCGCGGGGTGAGTTCTGGCGTGGTCTTCTTTTTTCGTCTCCTTTTTCTGGTCAACGCGAGTCCTTTTTTCTTTCCTGTGGAATTTGTTGCGGTTTGGTGTTTTTTAACATTCTCGTTTCTTTTAGTGCATCAAGAAGTAATCTGTTAGTTGTAATTTAGCTGTGTTAGAGATGCTTCTGGCACCACAAGGTTCAATCTAGACATTCTATTTCATGTTCGTTCACTTTTTTAAACTTTGATCGTTGGGTTTTGTGTATCATATGTCATCGATGAGAGGCCTAGGGGTAAAACTTTGACACTGAAAAATGTCAAAATCTCATTCTGTGCTTTAATTTTTGTGTTGTTGCCTAGCTGATGACAACGATGTCTGTCTTTGAATCTTGTTTTTACAAGTTCATCTTTGTATTTTTCCCATATATGTTGAGTTAAGGATAAAGGAATTAAAGAAAATTGATATTGTGGTTCTGGTATCAATCCCATCCCACATCTCAGAAAAATTTGCAATTTTCATGGTAACTAACATTCTATTCCACATATGTTTCCTATTTCTCCCTGAAATAGGACATTTTTTCCTCCCTCCTTTTAATGCTCGCAGACTATAACAAAATGATAAATCTCCATAACAAGTTGAAATATTGAATACTATTTAAATGCTTATTGTCAATTTTATTAATTAAGGAGCTCAATATTTGTCATCTGGTCGAATTTAGCATTCTCAGAGGAAAGTAGGTCATAACATGTCTGACAACTTTGACTAGATCACAAGTGATTTTTAAAATTTTGGAACAGAAGGAATCCAAGAGATTATCTGCTTAGTTTTTATTTTAAGTTATCTCTTATGTCTGCATGTTTCCTCAGATAAATCAAGAATTTGTTCCAGCAACAAATTGTCATTTTTCTTGTTCTATCTATTTTAGGTCCACATAATACATGAATGGGTTTGGGCGGGTACGCCAAATGAGGGTGCCACATGGTTACGTTTGCAGAGACTTGAAGATACTTGGCACAGGGTACTTTTAGTTCCAGTTAGTGGAGGAGTTGTTGTTGGCATGATGCATGGTCTTCTGGAAATCATCGGGCAGATAAAAAAAGTTGGATCCTCTGAAAGAACCAGTTGTGATTGGTTAGCAGGAATATTCCCTGTGATAAAAGCCATTCAGGCTGCCACAACTTTAGGTACAGGATGTTCATTAGGTCCAGAGGGTCCAAGTGTTGACATTGGGAAATCTTGTGCTAATGGGTGTTCAAAGATGATAGAAAACAACAGAGAAAGGAGGATTGCATTCATTGCTGCTGGTGCTGCTGCTGGTATTGCTTCAGGTACATTCTAAGACTTGAGCATCTCCATGTGGAATGCATTATTTTTTCCAAGTTAAGCTGAACTGATGAAGATTGCTCTTTTCTCTATTTGTCAATGTGTTCATTATTCCTTGCACAAGAGGATTAGAGTTGGTGGCTCCATCTATTGCTTAGCATAGATAAGTTAGTGAATTAATGATTTTTGAATTATCTTTATCATGTAAAATACATTTGTAATGGTAGTTTTTCATAATAAAATTTTTAAGCACTTCAACTATTGTTTTCATCATTGACCATGTGTTCAACGGTCCACACATAGCAAGTACAGAGTAAGATTTTTTTATCCCTTCAGCCTTCTTGGCATGATTGACCACAAGTTCTGCACATAACAAGTATGATGTTTTCACCAGTTTGAGATCTCTTTAACAAGTCAGTATTTCTTGGTTCTATTAATATTAATTAATAATGTGAGTGTAGAAGATATGGAAATCAATAAAATTTTAATCCTCTGCATTCCCTTTCTTTCATGATTATATTAGTGGGTATTTAGTTAGTAAAACTGTCAAAATAAGAACCTTCCCGTAGAATATATATTATGTAATAAATCTTTTAGTATCTGGCACATTTAGAATTTCTTTGGGCTTTATGAAAAATTTCAGGGTTCAATGCAGCAGTTGCCGGATGTTTCTTTGCCATAGAAACTGTGTTAAGGCCACTACAAGCAGGAAATTCACCTCCATTTACAACTGCGATGATCATACTGGCATCAGTTGTTTCATCCACTGTGTCAAATGTCCTGCTTGGAGAGCGGCCAGTTTTTACAGTTCCCACGTATGAACTGAAATCTGCTGCTGGTATTTTATCTTGTTTCTTCCTATTTGTATATTGGTAAATATTTGGATGTTAGAATGATTATTTTTCCAGAATTGGCAAATCCATCAAAATCAAATGATGTTTTGCTTATCTGATATGTAGATATTCTTTTCTGTATTTTTTAAAATTAAACATACATATTTTGGATAACACCATGCTGGCTGGAAACAAGTAATCTGTTGCACTTCTATACAATTTTTTTATTTCACCATGTTTGATTTGATATTTATTAGAATGCATATATATTCGTCTATCTAAAAGTATGTAGATATGTATCTCTCTCTCCTTCTCTCTGTGTGTGTACCACATACAGACGCACACATAAATACATGTATACGTATCTCCAAATGAATGTCTATACATATTCTTTTCAGAGAACTATTTGAATTTTCTTTTCTAATGAGAAAAGGGTGATTTTTTTATTAGTTCATTTGTTATCTCAATCTAAAGAGACCAATACAAAATATTAGTTTCAAAGCCTAGAAGTACAAAAAGTACTAAGCAAATTCCAGGGCCAGGCATTCTCATGACAAAGGTCCTCTCTGTTTGTGGTATATGATGCCAGATTTCTTTTTCAAAATGTATAGCATGAAATTGCAATCTTGGCTTTGAAATGAGAAGTGAAACCTATGTGAATTAGTTTTTTTGGTTCTTTTTTGGATGGCGGACACAACTGTCACAAAAATCCTAAAGTCATGGTTTTTTTCCTCTCCCATTGACATGAGTACTTGCGCAACTTCATGGCAGTGATCCTGGGTAAAGATATTTTGCTTCATATTGTTTAGTACTTTTTTAAATCCTTTTGAAGCATTCATCTATTTTGTTTAGGAATTGTATATGTAAAATAAGTCCTTTCTGATACACGTTTGCTTCATATGTACACGTTTTTAATCATAGGTCATGTCATTGAAACTGCAAATGTAATACCATGTTCTATCTTTTTTTCTGTGAATTACAAGCACACATATTATCTCTGGTAGTTAAGTACACCAATTGGGTGAGTAGTTCATTCTGTATTTTATCAGTTTGGCTTATATGTTTGCTCTATTTTCTCTTTGTAGAGCTGCCCTTGTACCTTATTTTAGGGATGCTGTGTGGAATTGTGAGTGTTGCTTTCACTCGTCTGGTGGGGTGGTTTATCAAAGTCTTTGACCATTTAGAGAATAAATTTCACCTCCCAGCTGTTATCTGTCCTGCATTAGGTGGTTTAGGAGCTGGCTTAATATCTCTTAGATATCCTGGAATATTGTACTGGGGCTTTACTAATGTTGATGAGATTCTACATACTGGAAAGAGTGCTTCTTCTCCAGGAATATGGCTACTTGCTCAGCTAGCTGGGGCAAAGGTCACAGCCACTGCCCTTTGCAAGGGTTCTAAACTTGTTGGTGGTCTTTATGCACCAAGCTTGATGATTGGTGCAGCTATTGGTGCTGTATTTGGAGGATCAGCTGCTGAAATTTTGAACTATGCCTTCCCAGGAAATGCTGTCATTGCACAGCCACAGGCCTATGCCCTTGTAAGTTAATTTTTGCCCAAATCATTAAAAATCCAATCTGAGTTCTTTTTGAGTTGTGATATGATGCATAAACCTCTTTTTTGTAGGTTGGTATGGCTGCCACATTAGCCTCTGTTTGTTCAGTTCCATTGACATCAGTGCTCCTACTGTTTGAGCTGACAAAAGATTACAGAATTCTTCTTCCTCTCATGGTATGGTGATATTATAAAAATATTTTTTAAAATTTTTTCGTCTTTATTTTGGAAGTCGCTACCCTATTTTGTAGAGTTGACAATATGTTCTCGTTGATGACCAGATGCCTCTAATATTCTCTAAATTTACTAGATGCAATATACTGAGTTTATGCATCTTTGTGGACCTTCTATGTTCTTTGTACTTGAGGATTCAATTCGTAATTCTTGTATCCAATTTTTCTAAATAGGGTGCTGTTGGTTTGGCAATATGGGTTCCTTCTGTAGCAAAGCTGTCCCTAGGGAACAAGGTGGAAAGTCAAAGTCATGGTTATTATTCCTCTATTGAAGAAAGTAATGACAACATCTGGAGGCAGGATGGGCATCATTTAGAGCTTTCAATTCTGGAAAATGATAATGAGCAGAATCATGTTAACGAGGATGCAATTCTTGATGTTCTAAAGGTCTATTACCTTTTTTAAGTTCCTTTAGTGTCATCCTTTGCGTTGTTTCTTTTAATGTCATTTTTATGTTCTTTCTCATATCTCTGGAATTCTTTCTTTGACAAAGCCTATTTTACACTAACAGGTCTCAGAAGTAATGTTGAGAGACTATGCGAAAGTCACATCAATGCTTGATCTGAAGGATGCTATACATCTTATGCATGATGGTCACCACAAGTGTGTTCTTGTTGTTGATTTTGAGGATCTTCTTCAAGGAATTCTCACTTCAGGTGATATAAGCCGGAGAGCATCAAAAATATCTGCAAGCACCTGTGACACTTCATTGGATGATTCTGCAGTCATAGATGTATGCTCCTTCAAGTGTAGTGTGGTTTATATGCACGGAAAAAATTATGCTATATTTATTTTATTGTATCCAGCCACAAACTATCAGTGCTCAAATTTAGTGATCAAATGCATTTCCAAAGCCATTCTGATATTTGGGAAATTTAAGGGAGTAAATAGATAGTTGCAAAAGTTTTCTGGGTCAAGTGTGAAGTATCAATTACCTTTTGTAATATTTAACTCGCTCTGGTAATTTCTTGTTCACATATTAGGAGAACTGATACCACATTAAAACCTGATCCTTAAGTTCTGCACGTGAACCCTCTCCAGTATTTTCACAATCGTTGCACTGGGTCTGGATCATTTTTAGGTCTTCATAGATGTATTTTTGCAGTCTTAGTTGATCATTGTTCATGTTTTTAGCATAACTTGGTAAAAAGTTCAGTTATTTAGTTTTATGGATATGTTCAACTCATACCTTTCAAGGGCATTGCAGTGACCTTTACATGTTTGATTTGCAGGTCATGTCTTGCCATGTTTCATCTGTCTGTACCCAAAAAATAAATTACCGAGGCAATGAACGTGGACTTGTAACATGTTTTCCAGATACAGATTTGACTACTGCTATGGAACTCATGGAGGCAAAAGGAGTCCAACAATTGCCAGTTGTCAAGCGTGGAGATTTCAAAAAGGAACACAAGCGCAGAGTTGTTGGTATTATCTATTATGAATCAATTGAAAGACATCTACGGTTAGCCGCTTACTTCTTTCTTCTTTTCTTGCATTTCCAATATCTTATTATTCAAGTTGCAGAGCTCTTGTGCTTTTGAGCTTCGGAACTCTGATCTGAGTTCTACACCTCGTTGCATTGCATCATGGTTTTCATGTTCATTGCAATAACTATGGCTTTTTGGTTTTCAAGCATTTGACCTTCTAGTTCCACATTCCTTTCTGATTTGGAAGCCTCAATGTAATGATTAGGTTGCTCCATCAAGATGTTTTAGAGGTGAGCTTTAGTGCAACAGTATTGTGACCTGAATGTCAAGGGTTTATTCAAGGGAAACATCCTCCACAAATGATTCATCCTTTGTAATCCCTACACTTGCAAGTCATACACTATGATGGCATGCTTTTTGCCATTCTCTGAACAAAGCATCCAAGTTGATTGTCATAGAGCTTATTTTTAAAAAAGAAATCTGAAAGATCTTCACTCTAGTTGTGCCATCATGTTTCAAAGTTTTTGATAATAATAGTATTGTTGTTTGGCTTTGAATCCAAAGCTTCTTCTCTGACAATGGGATAGAAGACCAACTGTATTATATTGCTGTTGGCATCATGTTCCATTCTGTTAAGTATTTTTTAACAAAAGCCAAAAGAGTTTAGCAGCTGCTACTAAGAGGTCAAATAAAAGAAGCCCACTTATCTCGGCTTCATGCATTACCCACCATTTTTAAACTGCTTCATTCTTTCATATGAACATTCCCATTCCCTTAATGATATTTTATCAAGACGAACTGAGTAGAACGTGACATGGAGTCAGTTTCTACTTTCTGCACCAAATGTTTTTGATAGATCTTGTTTGTATTTTTTTACAGAGAAGAACTAAATCGTCGGGAAGAGTTACTCCAACAAAGGAAGCAAGACGCTGTGGCTATTACATTAAATGGTCACTAGATCATTCTTGTCTTTCTTGTCGTAGCAAGTTTGTATTTTGGGTGCTGTACAGATTTCAGTCAAAAGGCTCAAAACAGGGCACAATCTTTAACTGAGTTTTATAAATTAATCATTTTCATTCTACACTATACATTGGGAGAGATTCAGCAAGGACCCAAGGTGGCAGCTTCAATACCTAGACTTGCAGCTCAATCCTGGAATCCGCATGATATTTCTTTTGTATAAAAAGAGTAGCAGTGATTGGTAGAAAATTTACACGGAAACGTTCGCTTACCACATGAAAATTACGTTCTTTGTTTTTTTCCATCTCTTTTATTGTCTGTATACGTTATAGTGTGATCATAGAAATGTTGCCGCATGAAACACTACTTGATGGAAGGTGTTTTGATCAGTCGTATAAATCTTAAACACTAATTGACTATCATTTATGCACCATACTTGCATTTGTTAATTTAGGAATGAAAGGTGAAGATTAAAATGAAGTATTAATTGTTAAAACACAAAAATCCTTATGATAGGCTATATAATGTATTAGTAAATGTATTTATATTATATTATTTATATAATGTACCAAATTTATATTATTTGTATTTGGTTCCAATGAAATCTAATTTAGATTTAAATTTTAATATTTAATATTTATATTTATTTTTTGAAATGGAAGACCGTCTCTTCATTTTCTCACGCCCTACAGACTTTTCATAAAAGCCCACGATAAAAGTGTGTTGGGGAACATCAAATTCTTGATCTATCTGCAGTTATGTACACAAGCAACCACATCAAAGTAATTTCATCTTTAATGACGACCATAGAAATTAAACATTGACTATCAAATCTTATTAACGTGGTGGTTATAAACACTTTTCCTAAATTCTAAATCCTAAAAAAGAAATTTAAAATCCTAAATCCAAAATTCAATACCTTAAACTCTAATCCTAAACCTTAACCTTAAACTTTAACCCTAAACCTTAACCTAAACTTTAACCTTAAATCCTTGTGCCTATCTTTGTACCTTATTTTCACATCATCTTGGATATGTGGATTTCTAAACCGTAATCTTAAGAATTTGTTTTTTTATAGACACCTACAATATTTTTACTGTAAATATTTAGAACTATATATCAAAATAAATTTTAATATATCATTTAATGAAATTTAACGTATGATTCATGAGAAAAAGAATGGCATGACTGGAAAATCGAATTCAATATCTTAACTATTTTAATAAAAAATTATAATAAAAGGTTGTAAATGTTAACATTTAAATTTTTCTCTAATTTTAAACATTAATCAGTGCCAAGGAATGGAAGGTTTGAAATAGCAAAAAAGAAAGGGTAAAAGTCATGTAAATAGACATTTTTGATTTTTTATAGAAAACACATGTTAAAAATACCAATGCTCCATGTTTTTTAGAAATCAATGAAAAGAAAAATTTGAAAAAATTTTCATTGTTGAAATTTTAAAAATCTGGAAAAAAAAAATTGTATGGGACAATTTGTACACCATATGAAAATATAGAAAAATTTATATTTAATTTTTAAAAAATTAAAAATATTTTAAAATTTTAATATTTCAACAATAAAAAAATTTCTAAATTTTCCTTATAATTTATAATTTATGATATTGTAAGTGTTAATGTAATTTATAGATAAATTTTATTAATAAGAAATAAAAAAATTTAAAATAAATATTAATCATCCATTAAACTATTAAAGATGACTACAAAAAATTTTGAAATATATATAGGGATCAGAAAATAAAATAAACCTTAATCTTATGGTACGTTTGTTTTTGATTTTACCTATTATAAAATCAACTCTAATTATTACGAAGAACTAGAATTGAGAATAATGAAATAAATTATTACAAAGAATTAGTAAGAATAATGAAATAAATAGTATTGAAGTTATATAATAAATATTTATACATATAAATACTTCAAAATTAAAGTACGAACTAGAAACTCTTAAAATTAAAACAAACAAAGACTTAAATTTTATTTGAAAATGATGTTTGTAGAAATTTTTACTATAAAAATATATATATTAATAAATATAATTATAAGATAAAAAAATTCTCACTACAAAAATTATATTAATTTTAAAAATATAAACTCCAATCCAACAATTTTGACAAATAAAATCTTAATATTATGATATATTTGTATCATCGAAATTTGCAAAAAAAATCAAAATTTATCAAATTTTGTCAATAGAAAAACGTATCAGAAAAACACGCGGCGTCGTCGGAAAAACGGTATCACGTACATGCGGTCAGAAGGCGGCGGCGTCAGCCGTCAAACATCAAGCAATCGCACGCACGCACACAGTTGGTCACCGGCAGGCCTCATCCACCTCCAACCACACCTAAACTCCCACCCCTCCCGCTCCGACCATCGCCACCGATACCCTAGCTGCCCCTCCGTGCCATGGTGCTGCTCTTCAGGAAGTTTTGGGGGTGGGTGCTGAGAGCCCCCGGGGAGAGCTCCACCTCCCCGGCGTCCAAGGAGGCGGCGCAGGCTCAATTGCAGCTGTCCTTGGGGGAGGTGTTCGATCGCATCCCCAACGACGTCTTTCTGCAGATCATGAGGTTGGCTGGGCCGAGAGCGGCCGCGAGGACAAGCACCGTGTGCAAGGGGTGGAGGTTTCTCGTCTCCGATGATAGGCTGTGGTTTTTCTTCCTGCAGGACAGTAGTGAGCCGTGGAACACAGCCGCGTTTGCAGAGATGAAGCTGCGATCGAGGCTTCCTTCCATGTAAGAAGGCGCTTGTTTTTGTTTTTCCTTCCAATGGTTGTTAGATTGGATGGAACAAAAATTCAGCTTGCATGTTTTTTCTTAATTTGTTGGAGCTCATGGTTTAGGTTTTGCTTATTTTAGTTTCTCGTGCTTGTTTCTCTATTATTAACTAATTCACTATATATTATAAGATCATTTATTCTTACAAGATAGACTCAATAAGAAATCCTCTTGTTTTTCGAAAACAACTATCTGAGCCATAGTTCTAATACGTGAGGTCAATCATATGAATTCTTTTCTTTTATGTGTTTCTATCTGTAGTCAAATCTTTAAATTATATAAATTTAAATATTTGCTCGTAATTTCTAACCATGTAATTTTAAATCGCCTTCTACTCCTAGTTACTTCAAAATTAATTAATTCTTCTCTTCTAACTAGTGCATTCTTTGGTCTCTTAAGCTAATTTTTTCTTATTTTATCTTTAATTAATGCAGCACATACTCTTTCTAATAAAATCACTTTTTTAGCTTATCCCTTATAATATTGTCACTTATCCATCTAAGCATTTGAATCTTAACAACACTAATTTTTGCATATAGTTATATTTTATAGTCTAGCATTCTACGTTATAAATATAGTTGGGAAAATAGTAATTTTATAGAATATTCCTTCTAATTTTAAGGGTATCTTTTTATCACATAAAATTTCAGAAATAATTATTTATTTCATTCATCCTACTTTAATCGTATGAATAATATTCTCTATAATTTCACCATTACTATTTATTATAAATATCAAATTTTTAAAATTTTTACTTTTATAAATCTCAAGAAGATGTTCTTTCTTGGAAATCATTGATTGGCTGTGTCTTCACAGTCAAAGCCTGTTACAAACAGATGCAAGAGGAGTCTAGCAGTTGACCTTTCTACTAATTGGCGTGGTGCTGCAAGTCTCTGCTTAAAATAAGGGCATTTATGTGGCTGCTAGCACATAGAAGACTTTTTTCCAATAGCTTCAGGATAAAATGGGCTCGTGATGCTATTCAAGACTGTGCACTTTACAGCAGTCAGATAGAGGTGGTTGATCATATGTTCTTCAGATGCAACATTCCCTAATGGATATGTTTTCATATCATGACAAGGTAGAATAGGTAGGTCCTGCCTTCCAGTCCAGGTCACAGTTGCTTCAGATGACTTCTAGGTGCATCAGAGGGAAATTGTTGCATTACCAAGAGTGGATTTTACAAGCTATTCATTCTGTATACTGGAATATTTGATCAGCTAGGAATGGGAAGGTTTTTAATGGTGTAAGCATTAATTATGAGAACAATTTTCAGGCCTTGGCATTGCTTCATAGTTGGGAGGGCCTGTTGTAATGTGGGTGGAGTTTTATTCCCTTTATCTGGTTGACTTTGTGTCAGTCTTTTTGTAACATTGGTTGTTCTTATTTAGTAAGATATAACTTTATACTTTCTCAAAAAATAATGAAGGTCTCACATTATACCAAACAAGCAAATACAGATTTCACATTACCTTGATTTAAAAGCTTGCTAAGAAATTCAGTATTTTAACAAATGGTTCTAATTTTTTCAGCTGTGTTTGTGGAAACACAGCTACAGTTGGGGCTTCCTTGTAAGTGGATGTTGGCTTTTTTGTCCTTTTAATGTTTGCTGGATTGGACTGAACAAAAATTGGGCTTAAATGTTTTTTTTAAAAAAAAAAATTGTTGGAGCTCATGGTTTTGATCTTGCTTGTTTCATTTTCTCATAGTTTTGCGTGGTGTATGTGTTTATTATTAATACCTTATATATTAGAGGACTCCTTTTTCCTTGCCAAATAACAATGGGATTCCAGATTCAATAGAAATCCTGTTGAATTTATCATTCTTTATCTTTGTTATCATTTTCTTCCTTATTCTCCATAAGGAAACATCAAATCTTATGGAAATCATGAACCTATCTTATCATTCTCTTAATAGATAACAATACATGAAATTTCAAATGGGCTGAGAAATTTTGATAGATAAAATCTTCAAAATGAAAACGTTCTTTTTTATCATGTTTTTGAACAATGTATAGGTTCAATCTTATTAATCAATAAAGTTCCTCCAAGATACAAAGGTAATCAAGGTGATCTCTAACACCCAAAATCCATCACATAGCTTGAAAAAGACAAGTACTAATTCATGTCTTCAGAATGAAACACATTCTGTTTTTATCATGTTGAAAGCCAGATGTCAGACTTTGTAGAAAAAAGGACTTTGATATCTTTCCTTATGCAAAAATAGTGCAAAGTACAAGTAAAAAGATAAAATTTAAAAATATTATGAATTTTTTTTAAATATGTAAAAGAAAAGAGATAAAAGTTTGTTGAGCATTTAATGGAAAGCATGTAGTGCTTCATTTTTCATAAAAATGCCATTTTTAATTTTATATGAATAAAAAATAAAATTTAAATGTAAATGAGTGTGAAAAAGAGTAGAGAGGAGGTAGTTGTCTTAGGTATAGTGTTTTTATGGAAACGGATTGAGTGGTTATTACTCAACTATTCATGAAGTGAGAATAAGTTGGCAAAAATGACTAAATTTTCCTCTTGTTGTCTGTAACAAAACATGACTGAGATATTGATAATGAATATGGATAGATTTGATATTTTAAGCCAAAACATGGTTCAGTCTATTTGCCTCCACTTTCATTAATTCATAGCATAGATCTGCCACAATTTGATTCATGAGTAAGGACTACAAACATGGTTCAGTCTATTTGCATTCCACAATTTGTAGTCCTTATTCATACTTTCTATGCAATTGTTTTTCTGTGAAAATTATTCTTTTCAACAAATGAACAATTTCATTTTATAATATCAAATCTCCAAGCTCAATATTTTTAAATTTGATTTTGTTCTTAAATGTCAAATGCAGGATGGACATTAATCACATTCGTCATTCTTTCATGTTTATCTATGGGCAGCGGGAGAAAGCCCCAGGTTCTATCATTATTGATGGTAAGCTTGATGTTCATAAAAAATGTTCATATCTATTCTAGATTTTGACTTCTTATGATGGTAAGAACTTCAATGATTTCAATATGATGAGGCATTTCTCTAGAATAGATTTCAACATGTCATTTTTGTTAATTGTAATCATTATTTTCCATTTTCACATGGTACCAGAGAACTAACCTTAGCTGTTGTTGCCACCTCACAATGCTACAAGCACCATACCCACCCATTGTCATCATTGGTAGGGCCAACAACCTCTGTCACCACCTTTATCATCTCAAGATCGGAGCCACTTCAAAATCAGAGTTTGAACACCCTGCCCTAAAGGTCTAGGGGTGCACTAATTAGTTCTACCCATGGAAGGGTCCCTTGAGGAGCCAGCCATGTGCCATCACTGCTGTTTCCAGTCCACCACCTTAGCATCTCTTGGAATCACAGAACTAGCAACCAAAGTTTTCTCCTCTACTGATTGTTTAGGAAACGAATGAGGAAGTTGCCATCATAGAGGTGCTTGATCCCCCATGTCACAACTTGCATGTGGTCCCCATTTCTGATTCAACCACAAATTGATTGAAGAAAAGCAAAGGGATCCGAACACATAATGTATTGAGAGAGAAGACTAAGAATGGTCTCACTCCACTACTTAATCTACAATCCACCACCAGAACAGGCCCATCAACATCCATGGCTCCCTTCCTATCTGAAACTCACAAGCTTTTGGAACCTTGAGAGCCCAACACCTTCCTGACATTTTGGAGGCTTGCAGAGAATTTGTTGTTGGATAAGAGAAGCCCCCGTACTCCACATATTGACTGACCCATCATACAACCAGGACCTTGCGAACCACAGTTCTGTCTCCTTTATGCAGATACCAAAAGCATTGGTTTGCACTCCACCAGACCCATTCACCTGATGCTATTCCTTGCACACCCCTGTCCTTTTCCATTGGCCTACTTGCTCAATTGTCCATTGATCTGCTGTCAAAGTAGAGGATACTCATGTGCCCCCAGGAACAATGCAGCCTCCCTCATCACAGGATTTGGACATATCCTCTGATTCTCAAATATCTTGAGGGATGTAGATGGATACTGTTGCCTACCTTGGCAAAAAGATGATTCTTATAAATAGGAGATTCTATATATATACCAAATTAAAAATAAATGAAAGCAAGTAGCTCAAATAGTTGTGAAATAAATATTTTCCCCTAAGGAACAAATGATAAAACATCTGGCCGGCCAAAACATAATAAATGTATATGAGATTTCTTTTCGAGATTTAAAGATTAGTTTGTCAGGATAAACATGTGTACACAAGAATACATGATAAACATGAAAATTGCCCACCAAACAGTGCAACAGGGAGAATATTTAAAATCTCCGGCATGCATGTTTGAAACACAGCCTGCCCAAGCAAGTTTATTGGTATTACCCCCTCCACTTTTTGGGGTCTCGATGTTCAGCAAGGAGTTCCACTACCTTTACATATGAATTGAATAAAAAGGCTAATGTACCATGGTTTGGCACTCAAAACAAACGAGGAAGCACAACAATTATGATCAATGCCACATAACAAGGACGAAATCAAAATTCCCCTTTTTCCATTAATAAGAAGAATTTTTTTTTAATAATGTAGATTCACAATAAGAATCTGTCTATATTATGCTTCAATCAAGCTACCTCATTTTTTCCTTTAATAAGAAGAAATTTTTTTTATTTTCAATCTTAGGTATATTTCTGATTTAAATGTGGTGGCACTTTTTGAATTTGGAATCAACATTCAAATCTTCTGTGTTTCCATTCATTTCGTTGAATTTAATATCTCCATTATTTTCTTCTTTTTACCTGGTGAAGGTGGGTCTGGCTACAGCAAGTATGGATGGAGCAAATATGCCTCACCATCTGGGCGTTGTGCAACGTTTTTAGTGAGCATTGTTCCATTTATCAAAGCCTACCATTCTATAAATTAGAAATTATAATCAGGTACACAGATTTAGCAAGGTTGATGTGGACTTTGGATGCACGAGTCAATTGCATGACATGGCAATTCATAAAGAACAGTACAAATATATGGCAACTACAGTATGACAATTTTGGGAAAGTGTGAAACCAAGATGAATATTTTTTGAATCAGATGACAAATATTTCTATGGAAAGAGAAAGTGAGGCATATTGCTGGATTTTTTAATCAGTTAAAATATATTTCCTTTTGAAAAACTTGAAAGCAGTACGACCAAAATAAAACTCCTATCAGGTGATAAGAGCAAAATATAATGGATTGAATAAATTGTATAAAAAGAAAGTGAAACAATGGCAATCAAAGGCACAAAGCAACCAACCTAGACTCAATAGAACCAATTCATCACTAACAACCTTATAAGAAACAGGGGTGTAGGGTTTATACCATAAAGGAGGCTCATCCAATGCATTTTTGAGTCCTATAATTGCTTATCATGATAGCTTGATAAACGAACTCCCAATTCCAGGCTTCTATACTCTATAACATAGACTCACCTAGTAGATAAAAATAACCCCATGAAGATACCACAGGTTTTCCTTTTAGTTTGGCCAATGTAACAAGGAATTGAAATTGAAATACTCTCCTTTTGAGAGGAATCTCTATGGGGACCACATTATGCAAAATTTGCCATGCAAAATTTGGAAAATGAATGGCATGTCAAATCCATTTTGAACACTGGACCACCATGTCTCTGCCTAGGAAACACAATATTATTTAAGGATTTGAATATGTCATGGTTTAGATTTCTAAAAGAAAGATATGACTTGGCTTGAGTATGACATTAAATAAATAATATATTTAGATACAAACATCTAGTGACTTAAAACAATGCATTCAAATGACACGAAATAGGCATATAACTCTTTCCAGATGATATTGAAGTTCACCTTGATCACCCACCCTTTTATGAATGACTAGGTGGAAGTCACCAATCGAACATTCTTGCACTCTTAAGTCCAAGTTGTAAGGGGGGTGGGTGGACTTTAGGCTAGCAAAGTTCTATAGGTCTTGTGGAGCTAGTTCAACAATGCAGTAATGTACCTACAAACAGCTTTGAATTGTCATCTAGAAGGAAAAGATAGTCTAGCATCCAAGACAAGGTGTGTGGTCAGCCAATAGCTAAGGGAGACTTGGTGTTGTGATGAAATAATATCACCCGCATTGATTACAATTAAGGGAAGTTGTCACCAAATGAAAGGGTTCGTATGTGATTGACAAGGCCATTTGTCTAGGCACCCATTGACTTAGACGCATACCAATCATAGATGGTGAATCCAAATAACTCCTACCTAGGACATGAAATTCTTGTAAAAAAACTGTAAAAGACAAGATTGCAATGGTTTATAAAAATAAATACAAGGAAATTCATGATTAAATAATTGTAAGGGGAAATTTTAAAATTAAAATCCAAGTTAATGGTGATTAAAAAATATTATTAATTTTTTATAATAGAAAATATGCCTTAACATGTTCTAATTTTTTAAGGAAATACTATCCTGGACTTAAAATGAAAATGGTGATAAAAATGGGTTTTACAAAAGATCTTAGCCACAAGATGATTTAATGAAATTTGGTGACAACTTTCATATTTTGGTGATGATCAGTAACAAGTTCAAAACTTCTTCAAAAGAGAATACATTACTGGAGAATATCAAGTAGTGCTTAAGATGATTCAACTTCTTTAAGGGGGAAGATATTGGAGAATATCAAATAATGCTTAAGATGATTTGTACTTGAAAATCTATTACTTGTTAGTATTCCCTTTTTATGCAAACATCTTGCTTCAGCATAGACTTTGCTAGCATCATTGCATATGATCCCTTATTTGTTAAATATTCTGATCCATGTCTGTTATGCTTACATGTAGGAATTTGGTAGTCTCGAATCTCCATCAAGTCTTTGGCACTTTTTCTCTACAATTTACAGATGGTTTGCAAACCTTTCTTTTTCATCAGTTTCTGATGAATTCCATCCGTCTATTGCATGCTTTATTATTTCAAGGTTATTAGGGTACTGAGGGGGTAGTCTTGGCTGCCTAGGCACCTATAGTCATATATTTTTTATTTTAAAATACATATATGTATAATTATTCATATATTTTTATGTATATTAATAATTGAAAATACATAATTAGATACTCTAAATTAGCTTATAAAAATGTTTAAACAACAATCACAACAATATGATTTTAAAAGTCACAACTTATAAGTTATCTTGTGATAAAAGACTATACGCAATAACAAAGTAAAAGATCAAAAGTCTAAATGATACTAAAATAAAATGATCTTTGTTAGAAAATCTTAAAAAATACCTTGCATAGTTTCAGTTCTTTCTTAGATCTCTAATCGCATTCAACAAAGATCTAGTCAAGTCCTTTAAGGTATTGGGTGTGTCTAGCCATTTGCCCAGAAAACGTCTTGTCCCCCATGCAACTGTCTTAACAACCATGTATCATTCCCCCTACATTTCTTGTTGTGTGTTGTAGTCACCTTCACAATCTTCATCTTCCTTTTCTTCCTCTGGCTTCCAGCTTGTATATGCAAACGTAATGCCTAATGAGGATAAATGTGTGAAAAGTCCAAGATCACTGTCATCCACACAAACCCTACAAAAACCTACAAGGAAGGGTGCTTGCTTCTTGTAGATGAAGCTATTTGAGGGGAGAATTTCGAAATCACATTATTAAGCCTAACATGCAATAAATGAAGATATTTAATCCAGAAGAATATGAAACTTAAGATCGAGTTCATGGGAGACAAAATATGAATATTTTGAGAATGGAATTCAGCTTTGACATCTACAGATGAAATTTCACTGGCATGTTTCAGATTTTACTTATGGTGAAATAAAATTGTTAGGTAAATAGATTGATGCAAAAACTTGGGCCTATGATCATGCCAGATGTGATTTTTTTTGTGCTTTGGGTGGACCATGTGAGTTGAATTGATTACATGTTGATCATACAAGTTTTTTTCTGGGAAAATGTAGATTCTTTCTCCCACTTCTCACTTCTTTTCTCCACTCTTCATGTGTTCATACCCTCTTTTCTCTGTTCTATTGGATACCCTTGCACTTTATAAGCAACCTTTATCTGATGACAACCACCGTTTTAGTGACATTTCTCTCTAGTGACTTGTGTTCTCTCACAAAATAGCAAGAAAGTTGCTGTTATAGCTTCCTTCTTCTTTTTCAATTTTTAACATTGATTACTTGTTTTATTGATGCTTTAATACTGATTTTATGTTTTTATGGTTTAGATCTTTCAAGATCAAGTTAAGTTCAATAGATCTAGCATTGATTAAAATTGTATATTCTTGTATAAAACGTACTTATATTACATAGATCTATCATAAAGTTTTGTATATAAATTTCTTAGATCTAGCTTCCTTCTTCTTTTTCAATTTTTAGTTTCTTATTGAAATCACATATTTTAAACAGTTTCCTGTATTCCAACACATTAATTTCGAAATATGTTGTACTTTTATGTCTTAAATTCTAGAAATTTATTTTAATTATTCTTGGATGCGTACTATTGAATTTATTATGTCCTAAATTTTTATTCTGAATTCGTAGTTTCTGGGTTTTTATGGACTTTGGTGTTTTTTATTAAACTTGTGCTGACATTTTCTCCAAAGTTAATGACAAATTTATATAAGACAAACTATTTATCTTACTATTTTAGTGAAACGGTTTGTCAAAAACCTAAAAATAATCAAGTTGTATCCATTTGATACAACAAGCGAATAATATTCAGCATAATAGATAGTAACGTAGATGGGAGTAAAATGTGGCTTCTGGCACTAATAAGGGGAAAACCTAATAAATGAGGCATTCACCATTTGGAGTTTGCTAAGTGACAGTGTAGAGGTTGTTTCTAGTATTCAATCTAGTCACCTTTGAAATCATATCTTTTACTAATTTTTGAGTTAAGGAAGAGTTGATTTATACACATTGTTACCTCTCTTGATAGAAAGGCTGCTTCCAGGATTCAATCCCATCACCTTCAGGTCACCTCTATTGATTTGTATGGCTTGAGATCATATCTTCAAATAAGCTGTAAGATAATATTTATGACATAAATTTACATAAGCATATGGTGATTGCTGACATTTAAGCACGAAGCCCAAGTAAGTCCATTGAAATTCCCATCCAGCATAACAAAACATGATTATGATTGGGTGAGCCATGGGTTAATTCAAGCTGAACTATGTGCTCAGAATAGATTAACCCATATATTGAAGTCAAAGAAAACCAAGGAAATATCTTTAGCCAAAGAAACCCTACAAATGCAATGGTAAGGTTTCTCCATTTAGTCCATTGTGATTTGAAGGGAAAAGGTTAGAATCCTTAAATACATCTTCATTATTTATGAAAGTAAGATTGCATACAACTACATCCTCTCCAGACCACACATTAGTGTGACTTGCATACACTAATTTTTCCATTTAAAATCTATATATTTACTTGTCATTGCAGAGAAGAGAGACTTGTTAAATTTCAGTGAGATAGAGGAAAATTGAAAACATGTTGTTAGAATTAATGAAAAAAGATTTCAAGTTATATAGTCTAACCAATAATACAGTGATTGAGAGAGAAAAATCTTTTTATAGGAAAAGTTCAGATAAAGGATTTATGTTGCCAATTCCATTGTGGTTGTGACATTAACTAATTATTGTTGCTGTATTTTCAGATGGTTAATTTTTCTTTAAGCTACATTGCTAGCTATATTTTTTTCAAGATTGGAGATTCATATGTTTATGCCCCTAGATAAACATTGAACATCATTAGCACCAATAAAATATCATCACAATTAGCATCTTCCAGTAATTTCACTTTTTAGCCACTGACAGATCCTTCTTGCAGGATGCAGGTGAAGCCATCATCACAGCCAGTTCTAGTTTCTGTTCCTATCTGCCATTTAGACGGTTTGTGGCCTTTGCATTTAAATACTATTATTCAATAATACCTTGTATCGGTTTCACTGGGCAAATGAAAGGGCCAGAAAAAATTAATTGAAATATATTTGTCTTAGGTCTGTACATTGCACATGAAATATATTTGTCTACGAAAGAAATTAATTGAAAATATTAGATTTAATGAAAATGACCTCTAATAGTGTTCATTGATTTAAAAAAGTTTCTAATAAAGCACCTAAACATTTCCTATGCAGGATTTTAGAAAGAAAAAAAGTATCCATTGATTATACTAATATCATCAAAGATATGCATTATAATGTAGTAACTATTACTAAAACTATAAGTGGATAGTTGAAATAATTCCAATAAGCATAGATTTACAGAAAATAGCAACTCTAAACCCTTTCCTGTTTGTCTGATTATGGATGAAATAATTAAAAAAATTCAAGTAAAAAACCTTTGGGTATACTATTTGTTAATGATGTAATCTTAGTAAATGAAAATAAGGTGGGGGTTAATTTTAAATAAGAATCATTGAAAAACAACTAATAATCCAAATGATTTAGACTAGGTAGGATTAAAAATGAATAAGTTGAAAATAGTCTCATATACTAATAAAACTCAACTAAGTAGTTGAAGGGATTTCTAGCCTAAGTTATAGGCGGATTGACATCGTAACAGTCAATGTGGGATTATCCGTCCCAATACTCCTCTGCATGCGTGGCTCAGTTAGGATAGGCTTTATGTGTGTCTTACAGATAGAGTGCACAACCTAGCTCTAATACCAAGTTGAAAGTTGTCTTATATATCAACAAAACTCAGTTGAGTAGTTAAAAGGGTTTCTAACCTAAGTTATAAGCGGGTTGACATCCTAACAGTCAATATGGGACTATCCATCCCAATAGAATACATGGAGTGTAAGTTTTGCAATGATGGGTGACAAATAAAATTACATGATCATGAGATCCCTAAAAATAAAAAATTTAGATATTTATGTCTATGATAAGATTTTTTTTGATATTGGTAAAATGATGTAGGGACCAAGATTTGAACCATGATGGAGAATATGAAACTACAAAACCCTATTCAGCTCAACTACTTAGAGTTGGTTTTTGTTTACAATAAGTGACAATGGAGATTACAAAAGTTTTATTCATAGAATTAAAGTAGTTTGGATAAATTCAAAGGATGTGATTTTGGTATTACCTGATAAAAGGGTACCCCTAAAATTAAAGGTAAATTTTGTAAGACATTTGTTCACGTAACAATAGCGTATGGGTTATGAGTATGTGTAAAAAGATGGTATTGTTAAGATGTGAATATTAAGATGAATGAGTGATGATACTATAAGAGATAAGTCAAGAAATACCATTATCCAAAATAAAGTAGGAGTTACACTAATTTAAAATAAAATAAGAGAAAATCATCCTATACGATTTACTTATACCTATAAAAATCTTATAAATACACTTGTAAAGAAATGGTGATTAATTACTCTAGGTGAAACTAAAAGAGAAAGAAGACGATAAAAATTACTTAGAAATATTGAAAAAAGACACAATTTAGCTGAAGATTTAATAATATATAAGAGTAGATTGAAAGAATGGATTCATGTGGGAAGCTCCACTTTGCGGATTAAGACATTGATTGTTGTCATTGTTTTAAGCTTTAGTTGGACTTTATATGAAGGTGCAATCCACCATTTGTCTTGAAGATTCAACAACTATGCTTGTTAGTTACTCTTGTTTTGCTATTTTGAGGATAAGTTTATCATGATCTTTGACAATTGGAAAGATGATATTCTTGTTAATGTCTTTTACTCAGATACTGAATCTGCCAGAGCTTCCAGGATGCAATTGAAAGAAACAATATTTTCTGTCCTCTTTGATATGAATGTCCCTGCTATTTGTGCCATTAATCAGGTATTGACTAGGAGTTCCTTCTTTTTCACTTTGAATGGATTCTTGAGTTCTTGGTCTGCTTTCTGAAAACCTCATTGGTAGACTGGCATTGCCATGGTGGTTAAATTTCATTCCGAAATATGTAACTTTTTGCAATTTTTTTTTCTAAACGGAAATGAATTTGTGTGTTTTTTTATTAGTTTGAACCTTATATGTTAAGATGGATAAATGGTAAGCCCAAGTTTGATCTCTACCTATTTAATGTGGGACTATTTCTAAAACATGGCTTTTATGGTAGACACTTAAAGTCATGCCTAGGCACAAAGTTGTTTGCTTATCTTTATGAAGTGGATCTTTTGTTGGTTCCATTTAATTAAAGATATGTTTTTGAAGATTCTCAAAATATTTTTCCTTGCAAAAAATGCTTGAATATAATTTTTTGAATGGATTGTTACTGAAGTATACAAAATTAGTTAAATATATAATCATATATTTTAATTATATATATATTACTATTATTTTACTTCATATTTGGATATTTGAATTTTATTTGGGAAATAATTGAGTTAAAAATATATTTAGTTATTATTAAATATTTATAAATATATAATATATACTTGAAAAACTGAAAAAAAATAAATATCTAAATGGGCACCTAGGCAGAACTACTCATAGCGTCTATCAAGATTCAAATACTACTAAATGCAAAAACTGCCATTTCCAAAAAACTAACGTACAAATTGAAAAACTACTTAATTGAGTGAAAGAAAGATGCAAACTTAGATGGTGAGACAGGAAGTTTCTGGTGAGGTAGCACAAATCCCAGCAAGAAAGCACAAATTCTAGCAAAAGAAAAGGAGTTCCAGCAAGTTAAAATGGCAGCACCAGTAATGAATAGTTATAGAAGAAGAAAATCATAAGAGGAGAAAAGATGAGATAGGTATGCACAAATGAAAGGAGGGAGAAAACGTAAATTCCATGGTGAATGCCAAGATGTTGTTCAACATGAGCTGGCCTAAGTATAAAATTCATTGATTTTCACTAACACTATATGTCGACATTGACATTGCGCTAACAGGGCCCTAACATCTTGCAAAATCAGCACCCACCCATTTGTTGTTTTAGCCATTGTAAATCCAACACATCTTGTGAAGGTGGTGGTGATACTTGTCAACATAGACTTTCATGAAGATCAGACCTTCAAAACATTAAACCACCTACACAGAATAACTACACATCCCAAAAATAAAAAGATAAGTATAGAAGAAAACATCCTCCCTGGAACGTCTGCATGTGGAAAATATGATCAAGTCACTAACATAAATTGTCCAATAATTACCATGAACACCCAAGGGATGCCTCAATTTTAGCCTGAGACAGTTTATGAGTCAGAATAGGAGAAATTATCAACCACGGCTCCTCCCTGTGGATCATCTGGGAACCACCTTACTCATGCTAGAAGAAAAGTTGGTTGGCATCCCCAATATTCTAACCGCAAATTTAAGATCTAATTTGGTTTCTACTTCCACACATCCCTTTTACTAACAACACATAATGTCCATTAGATCCATCTTTCTATGCCAAGCATCTTTTTGTAATTTATATTGCTCAAAATTCATTGATTAGCATTATAAATTTGATTCCACCACCTGCTGACTTCTGGAAATCATCCATGCTTTTGCTAAATTTCAGGCCGTTTTAGCTTTGTATGCTGCAAGGCAGACTTCTGGGATTGTTGTCAATATTGGTTTTGATGTCACATCAGTTGTTCCAAGTAAGTTTCTATTGTTTATGTTTTCTTATCACATTTTAAACATCAAACTACTCATCTTGCCTAGTTTAGACATACGATAACTTGTCTAGTTCAGACATCACCTCACAAATTCAATGAAATGAATATTCCCTAGTATGGGCAATGGGTCCTTTTTCTCTTGTTATATATTTTCTGCATTCAACTTTTTATGAATTACTCTTTCTACTGCCTTCTTGATAAACTCAAACCTTTTTCACTTCTTGACCACACTTTTTGAATTTTTTGCATAAACTTCCTGAGTATAGTTTTGGACAGGTTTTGATTATCTTTGTTCTTGAATGTGTTTATTGCATCCTACTTCATTTTATGAGCACAATGAAATAATCATTTCAGTCATGAAATATGTTTATCTTGGTTTTGATTTTGTTGTGTACAAAGAGTGAAATATGTGTGTGAGGGAGAGTTAGATGAAAGGTCAAACAGTTATTGAAGGAGTAGGGGCATAATCTCTAATGACCAAGGCATTCAATATCAATATCATATCTAGTATCAGTCATATAAAAGAAGAAGAGATATCAAGTATCAATGGAAATTTTGGTGGAAACAGTTCAACTGTTCAAGGTCACAAAAACGACAAATTTCAAAGGAAAAACCTTGGATTTCGACTTGAAACTCCAA
>JAMKPZ010004763.1:0-24575 GCA_024699675.1 Amphibolis antarctica | reverse complement strand
GAGCCTTTTCTAGATCTGATGGCTATGATGAGTATAACATAACAGGTAAGGAAACAAAATAGGCCAATTTGTCAAAAGGAAAGTGCATAAATGGAACAGGTCCTGGAATATATACAAACCTTAAGATCCTTAATAAATCTATCAAAATGTAATCGCACGCCACGGAGAACTTCCAAAATAAACTCATTACACTGGCATGGAATCTTTGTCACTTCAAAAATTTGAGAACCAATCTTAGGTTCTGCAACTCCCAGGCTAAACTTAGCCTTCTTTGCAAGCTTATCTTTTGGAAGATTAAGTTCCAAGAAGTTCTGTAATTCGTCAGTTAAAATTCCTGAAAAGAAAAAAAACAGCAACGTTAGCATCCTTGTGCAAGCTTCAAGAAGGACATTGTGCAAGATTGACCCCCAAGAAGATGAAAGATGGGAACATCTTACAAGCCACAATTATATTAACAATCAGAAACTTCATTATTTTTTATAATTCAAGAGAAGTATGTTTGCCACTGAAATGTCATTAAAATACCCTGTTAGAACATAAGAAAAAGGGTGGAAGTTGTGTCTCATTAACAAAACATATAGAGGCAACATAACAAATACAAAAGTAACTTAATCCATGTGACACTAAACCCACACCACATACGTAACCTAATACATTATTTCCTGTAAAATACCCTAAATAAGGTCACCTGTAAAACAGAAATTCCTTACTTTATTTTGAAATGGAGGGCCATCTATACACACGAATTAAGCTTGTCAAATGTGCATCAAATACAAAAATATTTATAAAACTTGAAACATGCACGCTTGGAAAGCATAGTCCAACAAACTCAAACGTAAAAGAACCAATGACAGATCAACTTTTGTATTCCATAAGAGAATCAAATGTTAGTATCACCCTATCTAAACCTTATTTGAAAACCATTTGATTTAGTACTTGAATCCCAATGACATTAAACATTTCAATTTTCAAAGTCTCTCACACGCCACCGCCATTAGGAAGCTACAAAAAAAAAAAAATTCTTCGCAAACACTTCTACACCACACTCGCATTGCGCAATCCACCTCTAGAATGCATGGCACAACAAAAAGACCAGTATTTTCCTTGGTCTGGCTAGGTTTTCGAGACTCACCTTCGGAGATGGCATTGCACTGGTTGAGAGCGTCAAGGGCGGACCCAAAGGGCTGGAAAGCAACAAGCTTGACAACCTTCCCAAACCGTGCAAGATCAAGGACCGAGTTGCGGACGGCCTCAGCATTTTGCCCGATCTCATCAAGCCCATGTGCAAGGAAGATGGAGTACCCAGATGCTGACTCGTTCAGCAAGTAGAGCGCCATGTCGATAGCAGACAGCCTTCGATCTGTAGGGAAGGAACAACACCAAAAACTTGTTTGAAATTTTAATTCAATTAAGGCAAGTGCATGGTGTCAATTGTAATACCGGAAAATATGGGTCGTATTCTACAGGGAGTTGTAATTTAGATAATGATTCTTGCAATAAAAACGAGAGGTAACTTTGAATTGTAGATTTGTGCAATAAGTCAATTTTCAAAAGAAAATATGCACGTCATATCTACCATGTCACCACAATGAGATATGACACCCAATTATCATCAATATCCACACTAAATTTCAGAAATCATAATGTACTAGTGGCTTTAGCAAAAATTCAACATGCACTTTTTAGCAAATAACTCAAACACAACAGGAGCAATGCTGCACACAAAAAAAATCCTTGCATCCAAGTGAAAATGGCAGCAACAAGACGAAAATCAGTCCATTACACGTTCACAAATTAGATTTCAACCACAACATTAACTACGCCTTAACTAAAAAATTAACACAATAATAACTACTTTAAAATATATTCTAAAACATGAGAACAAATGTAAAACGAACAAAAATCTGTAATTCTATCAAGTTTCGATTACAAACACAAACGATTTCCTCAAATAAATTACAAAAAACCTACTGAATTTAAAGAAATAAAGAAAAAATAGAAGTTTCCACCAACGTTATGCCGAAACCGGAGGTGCGATCACGCCTTTTGGTGAGTGGGTCTTCGTGCAACCAAGCTTTACGACGGCAATACGCGCGCTCCACCGGAGTTTCCCCCTTCGTGCGAACCGCCCTACACGCCGCTCCACTCTCGCTCGCACAAGCCTTCACCGTCAGTCGTCGATCCACACGGGTCCAACAAGATCGGAGGAGAGGAGGGGACGGCGGCTGCCCTTAGATTCGAGGAGAGAGAGAGAACGCGTAGGGTTGCTGGACAAAAAGAAAAGGGGTGGGAAACTTGCATTTCCCCCCTCGCTTTGCCCTTAAATTCCTTTACTATGTTTCTTTTGGCTTTTCTTTTTTTTCTTTTAACATCCAATCCATAGATCTTCAATTTTACGAGAAAATATTAAATACCCGTGAAGTACGGACGGACTTTTGACCGATATTCCGCCTAATTTCTAATAGACTTTTTATATTCCATCGGAAAGCTCTATTTTCTAACCGACTTTCTGTTAATTTTTAACAGATATTTCGTAAAAAGGTTGATTATCAATCGATTTTTTGTCAATTTTTGACGAACATTTTGTCGGGCCTAAGGTTTATCATGTATATTGTAAATAATAATTTTAAAAAAAAATTATTGTATCTAAAAAATTGGTCTTGTTGTGATAATTAATGTGTGTAATTTTTTGTAATATTAGAAAATAATTCAGAAGTAGAAAATAACAACTTATTTTTTATTTTTGGAATATCGTAATAATTATTGTAATATTATAAAAAATGTTCTCAACGAGAAGTAGAAATTTTTTTGTAATATTGTCATGAAAAACTATTGACATAAAAGGATCATAAGTTTTGTTATCATTTTTTGTAATATTGTAAGTTTTGTTATAACATTTAAACAAATGTTTTTGTTGAAATTCAGAAGTGCGTACTTTTTTTAATATTATAAAAAAAAGTTATTTCCATCGGATTGAAAGAAGATAAAAATTTATCATTTTTTATAATATTACAAATATTATTATAATATTGTAAAAAATAAGTGAATCAATGATACTATAAAAAGTATTGTAACGCAGGAAATAATAATGCTGTACTTTTATCACAAATATTAAAATATTATAAACAATAAATATTAAATAATAATGCTGTACGATGTTAAAAAAAGTTACCTTAGAAGTTTTGATTTTTCGTCACCGACGGTTTTTACATTTTGAGGCTTTTTATGTTTTTTTAAATTAAAATATAAGAGAATGTGTAAAAATGATGCTACTTTCCTTAGTTTCCCGATCATTAAAATCGAAAAAACGATCCTTTTGGTCGAACGAGGTCTAGATAGCGTCGAAGTTTGAAGTAATTTTGTAAATAGAATAAAAATTATATAATAATTTATATAATAATAATTATATTAAAATTAATTTTTAAAAATGAAAAAAGTTAAAACCAATCGAAGTCTCGTCAGAAAGAATGCATGGCAGATCGCTGTAAATCCATTGAACAGGGATGGTATTTTGTTTTTCCTGCTTTCTTTATTTATCTAAACAAGGACAGCTAGGAAAAAAAAAAAAAAACAGAGGAGTAGAACCACACCCTCCTCCTCCATCTCGTATCGTCTTCATCCACCTCTTTCTCTTCTCTTCTCTTCTTCTCCCTTTTTCTCAAGAGGGGGGAAAGAGATTGAGGAGAATCTGTTAGAATTCTGTGCCAAAAGAACTGCAAACTGCAGAAGATGAGGGGAGCTTAAGGAGCCAGATCTGCAGGCTTCCTCCCTTGTTTCTTTCTTTTGTCCGTCTCCTCCTCCTTTTTCATTCAGAAGAGGAGGAGCGAGCAGTTTGCTCGCTGAAAAAAAAATCTTCTTGGACGGTTCCTTGCATTACCCTGACGTTGGGTGTCTCGGGTTTTTTGTTGGGTTTTCTTCTTGGCCCCCCACCTTTTCTTTTTTAAATCTCAGATCTCAGTGCGTGGCACAAAGCTTTCCCTCTGCGACGAATTAATTTGCGTGGCGAGTCCGCTGTTGATGGTTGGGTTGCCAGCGAGCGCTTTCGGAGGGAGCATCGGGTGGAGCCTGGCAGTTCAGGATTTTGGTTCTTGGTTCTTTGGTTGGGAGGATATATAGTGGTGATGATGACGGGATTCGCTCGTTGGTGAGAATGGTTCTGAAGTTTTGGAGCTCTTGGCGGTGATTTCGTGTTGTCCCCCCCTCCCCTGTCCACCGTTGCGGCGTGCGATCCGCACTCCTTCATTCTCCCACCGGAAGTCCAAGGAGGCCACGACTCCCGCCTCCTGCGAGAGTCCGAGTAACACCCCCTTCTCCATCTACCGTCTCTGCTACCCAACGTGCGGAGCCGCGGCCTAGACGCGAGTCACGCTAGCGACGGAAGAGGGAAACGTGTCGACGAGGCTTCCCGACGGTCCGTGTGCCTCCTTTGATTTTGTGCATTTTATGTTTGAGTCACATTGTTAGTTGTTAAAACTGTTTTTTTTTTTTTAGGCTGCATCTATGAAATACAGTTTGGTTTAAGATCAATAATTGAATATATATGGTTATACCTTGGAGAGTCGAAGGTCAATTATTTTTGAACTTTTTCACTGCATCTATGAAATATTAAAATCAATCGTGGGTTTACAAGCTTGCAAGCGGTAAAAACCTAAGTGGCTTTGTTGTTTAGCTAAAGCAATGAGACGAGGCATGCAAATGCATAGGCACTTATCATATATTGTTTCTACCTTAATGACTATGGTGCAGCCTTTTCATTTCTTCTGTTTAGGAGTAATGCTGATTGTATTCTTAGACGAAAAAATGTTGTCTAATAGTGATTTTAGGGTGGATTTTCAAAGTGAAATGCATTTTCATTTTCCTGTTGAATAGTGGCTTAGTTTCTTATTTCTAATGCATTTTCATTTTAGGGTTTTCCGTCTTGCGACGAACGGTTTCTGTTGGGTCATGCTGGAATGAGGATTATCGATTAGAATCTGTGAGAAAGAGCCGTCCTTCTTGTGTTGGTTTCTGTTGGCAGTTTGGATTTTGCTGAAAAAGTTTGGTACATGGAGGATCTATCCAAGTACTCTCATAGCCCTGCTCATCTTGCAGTGGCGCGCAGAGATCATGCTGGTCTACGTCAGATCGTCTCGGGTCTCCCTCGCTTGCCCAAGGCTGGAGAGATCTCGATGGAGGCAGAGTCGGTGTTAGCCGAGCGCACTGCCGATGTGGTGTCTGCGGTGATTGACCGCCGTGATGTACCCCATCGTGAGACACCCTTACACCTTGCCGTTCGTCTGCGAGACCCTGTTTCTGCCGAGATTCTGATGTCGGCAGGGGCAGACTGGTCCCTCCAGAATGAGAATGGGTGGTCTGCACTTCAGGAAGCAGTGTGTACTCGTGAAGACAGTATTTCGATGGTCATTGCTCGCCATTATCAGCCCCTTGCTTGGGCCAAGTGGTGTCGCAGGCTTCCGAGAATCGTTTCCTCCATTTCAAGGATTCGTGATTTTTACATGGAGATCAGCTTCCACTTCGAGAGTTCAGTCATCCCATTCATTGGCCGAATCGCACCATCGGACACCTACAGGATATGGAAAAGGGGGCCAAACCTCCGGGCCGACATGACCCTATCGGGATTCGATGGCTTCCGCATCCAGAGGTCTGATCAGACTTTCATGTTTCTCGGCGAGGGTCTGTCTTTAGATGATGGTAATTCGTCTTTGGCTCCTGGGTCTTTAATTGTGCTGGCACATAAGGAGAAGGAAATCACTAATGCACTGGAAGGAGCTGGTGCAACGCCAACTGAAGCTGAAGTAGCTCGGGAGGTTGCATTGATGTCCCGGACCAACATGTACCGCCCTGGGATTGATGTAACACAGGCAGAATTGGTACCTCATTTGAACTGGCGACGGCAGGAAAGAACAGAAATGGTTGGGAATTGGAAGACCAAGGTGCACGATATGCTTCATGTGTTGGTAAGTGTGAAGTCAAGGCAGGTTCCAGGAGCGATGACCGATGAAGAGCTGTTTGCAGGTGACAACGATGAAAAGATGGCTAATGGTGGAGGCCCTGACGAGTTGGATGATATGTTGACACAGGAAGAGAAGAGGCAGCTCGATTCTGCCCTTCAGATGGAGAATTCAGAAGCCCTCGACGATGATGAAGAGGGTGCAGGAGCTGATGGAGGCAATGGTGATGTTGGTTGCATTTCCAAGGAAAGAAAGGGTTGGTTTGGTTGGAACAATAGGAAGGCATCAAAAGCTGGTGGAGATGAAGCAACGGAGACGAAGATGAAATTGTCCAAGCACATTCGTGATGGCAGAGACCAGAAATCAGAGATAGGGAGGGAGGAGGTGATGGATGGTAAGAAGGGAAAGGTTGGCACAAAGAAGAAGAAAAAGAATGGTGTCACGACTGAAGCAAACAAGCATGAAAGCGAGTACAAGAAGGGGTTGAGACCTGTCTTGTGGTTGACGCCAGACTTCCCTTTGCAGACCGATGAGCTCTTGCCCTTGCTTGATGTACTGGCTAACAAGGTTAAGGCTGTGAAGAGAATCAGAGAGCTTCTCACCACTAAATTTCCTCAGGGTACCTTTCCTGTAAAGGTAAGCATATTCTTCCGTTCTTCTATCAGTGTGTATGTAGTTTTTCTTTCATGGTTATTAAACATTCATTGGCATACATCATATATGCTCATTTATGTTTATGATGATTTCTATTTGGAAGTTAACTTGCTTTTTTATTTTGTTGACTGACATTTGGTTGATAAATCATGGAAAATTCCATGATACCTAAAAACTAGCTTACAAGAATGGTTGTGTATTTTATTTACAATTACATGTTCGTTGATACATGTGTTTCCATGAATGGTTGAGATTGAATTTCAATGGTACCCACAGAGAATTAAATAATAGCACCCATGTAGGTTCCATTGCCTCACTTTTTCTTGGATGTAACAGTGTTAAGTTGATCGACCTTTAGGGGTGAGTTACCTTGCTTCTATACTGCAAATGGAAACTTTCCAGGGATGATCGGCTTAGATCTTCCCTATCCTTTGGCTCTACTGAAATCCTGCCCATATCATTCGGTTGTGTTTGAATTATGAATGAATCTGATGATTTCTTTGTATTATAATCCTACGAGCATCTTTGTGTTTGAATGAATCATATAACCAACAGAAAAACCATTTTTATGTGTTGCACGTTTGAGTTGTTGATATCTGAAAAATCAAATGCAGCCCTTGATTCATCAGGTCGTTTTTATGTTTACCGCAGATTGCCATCCCGGTTGTTCCAACAATTCGAGTCCTCATCACATTCACAAAATTTGAAGAGCTGCAACAGGTGGATGAGTTTGCCACACCACCATCAAGCCCTACAAATTTCCAAGAGAGCAAAGCTAGAGAAGCAGAGTCATCGTCAAGCTCATGGTACTCATGGGTGAGAGGAAGCCGTGGTGGCGGGCGGTCCAGTGATGGCGGCGAAATCAAAAGCTGGAACAACGAGACCGACCCATTCCAAATACCTTCAGATTACACGTGGGTCGATGCCAATGAAAAGAAGCGGAGGATGAAGGCCAAGAAGTCCAAGCATAAGAGGAGCAGTAACAGAAAACAGATCCCCAAGGACAAAACCGAGCACCACCACCTGCAGGTTGATGGTTTTGAATAGTTGATGAAGTGATGCCACCGCCGTTCATGCGAACTTGAATGTGAAGGGGAAGCGATGGCCGTGATCATGTGCGCCAACCCATGCTGAGCTTCCTTTGGATTTGGTGGTATCAGACGGCACGTCCTTGAGTTTCTTTATTGTGTTGTGTGGTGTTGATCGAAATTGGCAGAAGCAACAAAGCGAAGGTACGCGTTTTTAGCTTCTTCGGCTTGTCTTCCCCAAGTTTGTAAGGCTGTTGTAGCACCTCATCCGTGCTAATTCATTTTTCCTTGATTCGGAGTGTTTATTACTGTGATATCGAACTTTAATTTGTAGCCTGATTTCTTATTGCCAACATATCAAAGAACACTGGTTTAAAAATTTCAAAAAAAATAAAAAAATTGAAACTCCAGATTGAGGAAGAACACCTCATGCCTGTTGCTTTTGCAAAAGCTTTTGTTGACGTTTTAATCCAAGTTCTGCATGCTTTCCTTCTTCATTGGGTTGATATCTATCAGGAAATGGATGTTGGATTTTGTACATCTCATATTGAGTGTGACATACGTGACATGCTCTGTTATTTTTTTGGATCGATTTTAAAATTTTAATTTTTAATAAAATTTATAGTTTTTTTAAGGTAACGAAAATTGCAGGAAACCCTCGTTGGATGACACGACAGTTGTGGATCACCTTCGTCCTTCGCCGATCAATTTTACCGTAAATGTCGAATTTGTTTCAGTTTTGGCATGGAAATGTATTACCGTAGTTTGCGGAGTCGCGAGAACAGAAAATAAAATATTTTTTGATTTATTTGGGGGTTTAATGGAAATTTTTTTGAAAAAATGATATGCTTGGTGGATCTAAAACATTGCGATGTGGCAGCCTGCGCGAGTATTTTTATCAATGGGATCATACGCGCGGTGGATCTAAAACATTTTAAAATGTTCGATCTGCTCGTGCTTAATAAAGTACCAAAGCCCATGGTATTTTTTTCACCTTAGGTTTTGTTTACTCACCTTAATTTTTTATTTTAAGAATAGAGAAAAGTAACTTTTAAGGAGAGTTTATGTCATTTGGAAATTAACGAAAGAAAAAAAAATTTCATAAAGTGTATAAATGATTTTATAAAATTTTTTATTTTTAGATTTTTAATATTACAATAATAAAAAAAGTTTAGATTTTTCTTTTCGTTGATTTGTAAGGAGACAAATCTTTCTTAAGTGAACAATTTTAAGATAAAATGAAAAAAATTGATTTTAATAATGAAATAAATAAATTAAAAAATAAGAATATTATCGTAAAAATAAGAATACTGAAATAAGAGGAAGTCAACGATTCCTTTAATATTTTTAAATAGGTTTACCTTTTTTAAAGGATTAAAGCCTATGCTTACATTTTAATTTGTCTTCTTTGGGGTTTTTGTAAATTTTTGTTATAGACTTCGCTTGTTTCGAAAACTTTAATTTCAATTTTATACAGGTATTTACAAATTTTTATTATCATATAAATTTTTATATATAAATTATTTCCACAAAATTTATTATACAATTTTTATATAAATGCATCCAAGTGTGTTTCTCGTCGGACGACTTTGTAATGTTAAAACAAAAAGAGTGATACATATACTAAAATATTTTGAGTACCTGCCTAACATATTGAAGGAGAGACATTTGACGATTCTCCGCTTGAAATTTCAGGTTATTTTTGTTTGCATGCGATTTCGATATTCATAATTGTTGAGTTCATTTTTTACTTTTTATTTCTTGTTGAAACAAATGCATTGCACAATAAAGACAGCGAAGACCTATATTATTTACTTTTTACCTGTGTTCATTCTGTAAGCACGAGAAAGTTGTTGAAAACTTGTGTCAAATGGATGTTTTATGAAAAATAGCAAAAAAAGGAAATATATAATATATTTTGAAATATACGAACTTATCTAAGTCTAACGCAGCCAAAGCCAAGTAGGGTTCTTCCTTTTCCTCACCTCCTCCGTCCGGCCGTCCCTTCTCTCTCCTCTAGACGACGACAGTTCGAGTGACGACTGCCAAACTTTTCGTCTCCGAAGCTTCTTGGCTCCGCCGCCGTTCCTCCCCCTGTCCACCGTTGTGGTGTGCGATCCCCTCCTTCGTTCTCCCACCGGAAGTCCAAGGAGGCCACGACTCCCGCCTCCTGCGAGAGTCCGAGTAACACCCCCTGCTCCATCTACCGTCTCCGCTACCCGACGTGCGGAGCCGCGGCCTAGACGCGAGTCACGCTAGCGGCGGAAGGGGGAGACTTGTCGACGAGGCTGCGACGTGCCGGGACTGTGTTGCTCGACGGGGCTTCCCGACAGTCCGTGTGCCTCCTTTGATTTTGTGCATTTATGTTTGAGTCACATTGTTAGTTGTTAAAACTGTTTTTTTTTTTTTTTCGGCTGCATCTATGAAATACAGTTTGGTTTAAGATCAATAATTGAATATATATGGTTATATCTCGGAGAGTCGAAGGTCAATTATTTTTGAACTTTTTCACTGCATCTATGAAATATTGAAATCAATCGTGGGTTTACAAGCTTGCAAGCGGTAAAAACCTAAGTGGCTTTGTTGTTTAGCTAAAGCAATGAGACGAGGCATGCAAATGCATAGGCACTTATCATATATTGTTTCTACCTTAATGACTATGGTGCAGCCTTTTCATTTCTTCTTTTTAGGAGTAATGCTGATTGTATGCTTAGACGAAAAAATGTTGTCTAATAGTGATTTTAGGGTGGATTTTCAAAGTGAAATGCATTTTCATTTTCCTGTTGAATAGTGGCTTAGTTTCTTATTTCCAATGGATTTCTAGCTTGACATACGTGTTACAGCATGGTATTTATTACAATCCTTATGTCTCGTAATCATCACTGTCAGTACTTGTGTTTTATTCATTCTTGTTCCTGTTATAAGGTTATTACTAGGATCATCCTTTGGCATATTGAGCTGAATATTAGCCTAAGTTTTGTGTTAAAAATTGCCATGCTTGTGTTTTTGTGCAGTTTTCAGTGGTTTCATAGCATCGAGATGAACTCAGCTCCAGTAGTGGATGGGGGAAGGAGCTTTGCAAGGAGAGACCTTCTTCGGAGCATAGAATGCAAGGTCCAAAAGATGTGGGAGGAAGCAAATGTTTTCAAAGCTGATTCTCTTGGAAAACCCCCAGAGCCAGGAGAGAAGTTCTTTGGAAACTTTCCTTACCCTTACATGAATGGAACGCTCCATCTGGGCCATGCATTTTCACTGTCTAAGCTTGAGTTTGCTTCTGCTTACCATAGACTGTGTGGGCGCAATGTGCTCCTGCCTTTTGCATTCCATTGTACTGGAATGCCAATCAAGGCATCCGCTGATAAGCTTGCTCGAGAGGTTAAACAATTTGGCAATCCACCTATTTTCCCATCTGTGAAGGAGGATTCTGGTAGTGAAACTTCCAATGTGGCTGCTCCTGAAGTGGGAGATGTTGCCCCTGATCAATTTAGGAGTAGGAGGTCTAAGGCTACTTCAAAATCTGGCGGGCAGAAGTTTCAATGGGAAATTATGAAAACTCTTGGTCTTTCTGACGATGAAATCCAAAAATTCCAGGATCCATATCACTGGCTGACATATTTTCCTCCTATTGCAAAAGAAGACTTAAAGGCATTTGGTTTGGGTTGTGATTGGCGGCGATCATTCATAACAACTGACATGAATCCTTTTTATGATTCCTTTGTTAAATGGCAGATGAACACTTTGAAGAACATGGGAAAGATTGTCAAGGATACAAGATATACAATATACTCTCCCTTTGATCGTCAGCCATGTGCAGATCATGATAGGGCATCTGGTGAAGGTGTACTTCCACAAGATTATGTGCTTATCAAGATGGAGGTAGTTCCTCCTTTCACTGGGAAGTTGGAGGAGTTGGAGGGTAGGAAGGTTTTCTTGGCAGCTGCAACTCTGAGACCAGAAACTATGTATGGACAAACAAATTGTTGGGTCTTACCTGATGGAAAATATGGAGCATATGAGATAAATGAGTCTGATGTATTTATTGTTACAGAGAGAGCTGCTCGTAATCTTGCACACCAGAACTTGTCTAGGGTTCCTGAAAATCCAACTTGCTTGGTGAAGTTAACTGGCAATGATTTGCTTGGTTTGCGACTTAAGTCTCCCCTTTCTTTTAATGAGATTATTTATGCACTTCCTATGGTAACCATCTTAACCGACAAAGGTACTGGAATTGTCACCAGTGTGCCAAGTGATTCCCCAGATGATTATGCAGCTCTCAAAGATTTGAAATCAAAACCAGCATTGAGGTCGAAGTTTGGTGTGAAGGATGAGTGGGTTTTGCCATTTGATGTCATACCTATTATTAACATTCCAGAATATGGTGACAAATCTGCTGAGAAAGTGTGCATTGAGCTAAAAATTACTAGCCAGAATGAGAGGGAGAAGCTTGAAAAAGCAAAGAAGCTTACTTACCTGAAAGGATTCACTGAAGGCACCATGCTAGTTGGAGAATACCGTGGAAAGAAAGTTCAGGAAGCGAAGCCATTGATCAGAAGTGCACTTCTTGAAATGGGTCAGGCGGTAATTTACAGTGAACCTGAAAAAAAGGTGATTTCCAGATCAGGTGATGAGTGTGTTGTTGCTCTCACAGATCAGTGGTATATTACTTATGGTGAAGAAGAGTGGAAGGAAAAGGCCATAGAATGCTTATCTAGTATGAAACTTTTTTCTGAAGAGGCTCGTCATGGATTTGAGCATACTCTGAGCTGGCTGAACCAGTGGGCATGCTCACGATCTTTTGGGCTTGGCACCAGAATTCCGTGGGATGACCAGTTCCTTGTGGAGTCACTTTCTGATTCCACTCTCTATATGGGATATTATACCATTGCACATCTTTTGCACAATGGGGACATGTATGGATCTCATGCATCTTCATTGAAACCGGAGCAAATGACTGATGAAGTATGGGATTTCATTTTCAGAGGTGGTGCATTTCCCAACTCCCAAATTCCCGAATCTCTTCTTAACATGATGAAGCAAGAATTTGAATATTGGTACCCATTTGATCTCCGTGTATCTGGTAAGGACCTTATCCAAAACCATCTCACTTTCTGCATATATAATCACACAGCACTTCTTCAAAAGGAGCACTGGCCTCAAGGTTTCCGATGTAATGGGCATATCATGCTGAACTCAGAGAAGATGTCCAAGTCGACTGGCAACTTCAGGACTCTACATGAGTCTATCAAGGAATTTTCTGCTGATGCAACTAGATTCGCACTAGCAGATGCTGGGGATGGAATGGATGATGCCAACTTTGTGTTTGAAACTGCAAATGCTGCAATATTACGACTCACAAAAGAAATCTCATGGATGGAAGAAATACTGGCTGCAGAGGCTACTTTGAGAGTTGGATCTCCATCTAACTATGCTGATCGTGTGTTTAAAAATGAAATGAACATTGCAGTTAAATTGACTGAACAAAATTACAATAACTATATGTTCAGGGAAGCACTCAAGACAGGATTTTATGATCTTCAGGCTGCAAGAGATGAATATAGGCTTTCATGTGGACTTGGGGGTATGAACCGTGATCTATTGTGGCAATTTATGGACATACAAACAAGGCTGATAGCTCCTATATGTCCTCATTATGCGGAGCATGTGTGGAAAGAAATTTTGAAACATAGAAATTTTGTTGTAAAGGCTGGTTGGCCAACTGCAGAATCTCCAGATCTCACTCTCAAGAAGGCTAATAAATACTTGCAGGAGTCAATAGTTTTGATGAGGAAGCTCCTCGTCAAGCAAGCATCTGGTTCAAAGAAAACCAAAAAGGAAGGATCAACTCCAGCACAGAAATTTACTGTAGGCCTCATTTATGTCAATGAGGAGTATGA
The DNA here is from genome assembly GCA_024699675.1 of Amphibolis antarctica. NCBI lineage: Eukaryota > Viridiplantae > Streptophyta > Magnoliopsida > Alismatales > Cymodoceaceae > Amphibolis > Amphibolis antarctica. Next base: position 11,048 of record JAMKPZ010004763.1, on the reverse strand, counting down.
TGGCTGGCAAAAGGATTGCCTAGAAATACTTAAAAGTAAATATAACCCTGTGCAGCGTTGCTTTGCTCCTGATCAGGAGATTGTTGCTGCACTGAAAGAAAGCTCTTTGGGAAATACCAATTTTAAGCAGGTTTAAATGCTACATTCTTTCATTAGTCTAACTGTGCTCGTATTTGACCTTTACATTCACGTAGTTGATATAGATATGCAAACTGCACCAGGTTCAAAAGCTTTGCATGCCATTCTTGAAGTTCAAGAAAGATGAGGTGCTTTCAGTTGGCATTCAAGCCTTAGATCTGAGGCTTCCATTTGGTGAAATCGAGGTACTTCAGGAGAATTCCGATCTGATCAAGAGACAGCTTGGACTAGAGCATATAGAGATCCTATCTGCATCTGATGAGGATGCTCGCCTTAAGGCAGGGTCACATATGTCTCTGTTGACTCAGACACCACCATCCCCTGGAAATCCTGTTTCTCTATTTTTGAGCAGGTTAGATACAACTTCTTGCATCTTTTTCAATTGCTGCAAAATATTGAGGAGACAATGCAAAAAAAAAGTTTTGTCAATTTTGAACAAAAACAGGAATCTTACGGATTTTTTTAGTCTTTTTTAGTCTTCACGGATGAGTGCAGAATTGTTGATTAAGAAATAGTCATCATGCAAGGGTGACTTAGCTTCATCTTGTTAGCTAGTAAGGAGATCCTTCTTTTCCACTATGGCCACAGCTACTATTTCCAAACACCATCGATGGGGCTATCAAGAGCCTTTGCTACTGCGGTGGATGCATAGTCTATTGTCCAGCATTGTTGGTGGCTACTATTGGCTCACTTCAATCCACCACCATGCAAGCCCTCCACCTGACCTCCCTGCTCCCTTGTCTCCCCTAAATCTCATCCCTCCCTTGCCCACCCCACACGTTCACCTCTATTGCTGCAGTCCTGCTCCAGTAGATGAAAAAAGGAGAAGAAAGATGGTTTAGGGTTTTGTGAACTTTTATTTTAAAAAGAGAGAGAGAGAGAGGGAGGGAGTGAGGGAACTGTAGTTTGGGGAAAAAAGAATAAGAGAGGAGAGAAAAATTTCATAATAAAATTCTTGAAGGTAGATTGTATCTATCTACTTGTCTTTACTTTTCAAGAATAGACCACATTTCTTTGCTTGTTTTAATACCTTAGATTGTGTCATCCGTGGTTTTATTTATTTATTTATTTATTTATTATTTAAAGAACCGTTACCCAACTTTTATTCATTAGGCAGGTAGGTGTCTGCAAACCAAACTATTAAAGAAGAGTATAGAGGTGGGGGGACTAGACTAAAACCCCACTAGTCTAAAACAAACACAAGATTAAAAAATCAAGGAAAAGTGTATAATGCCAAACAATAGGGAGGCAAAAGACACCAAGACAACAAGAAACCAAGAAACACCAACAAAACCCCAACCACTAGCCTTTCCGGTAGCTTGAAATGTTACAACGATCCAACAAAATATTATGCTAGAGATCCGGAGGGCAATTCGAATTTGACCAGACCTGTAAGTTAGCACCAACACAACTGCTCGCCACCTGATCCGCAGCCTGATTACCTTCACGCAGAATCCAGCTAATTGAGTGGAATTGATCAGCCATACCAAGAAGGTTCTGCCATCTTTCAATTGCAAGAACTTGTGGACGGTATCCCCTAGCAATAGCATCGACTGTGGTTAATTTATTATTATTTGAGATATAACTCTTCGGAAACTTATTTTAGATTTTCTGCTACTTTTGCTACTGCAATATTACTGCATTTTGTTACTATTATTGATACGGCAATTAGTTTTTATATTTCTTTCTCTATTTATCTGTTTTCAATTCCTTAAATTTGTTGAGTTGTTATTAAGTTTATTGCAAGCGGATGTTTTAGCTTGTGAGTGTATTAAACCATATTAATGTATTAAGGTTATGTGTGTGACAGGTTTAGTGTCGTATTGTTAAAGTTTTGTTGGTCATTTCTTTGCAACGTTTATATATAGAGGTGTTATTTTTGCTAATGAATCATTTAACTACTGCCTATTTCTTTGTTCCCACAATAATCATGCATATTTGTGAAATATACACATTAGCATTTTTAGACTTGGTATTTTGATGTTATCTTAAGAATGTTTATGTATGTTTATGTATTTTAATGTTATTTTGAAAATAATAGAGTTAAATGTATACATATTTATTATTATATATATTTACATAAATTATATAATATGTGTGTGGCATGTGCACCCTGCCTTGGTGACTAGGTACCCTGGTGCCTAAATAACTATGCTATATTGTATTGGTATGAAAATAGTACAGGTGTTTGTATCGATTCATCTGGATTTGTTATTTTTCTCCGTATCTATTGTGACTTATCTTAGAAGCAAAAATGTCTAGCAGGCTAGTTCTGATATTTCCTTGATGTTTGGTTCCTCGCAACTTCTTCAGTGTTGCCCAAAGATACATGAATTAACGGTGATGCTATGCACCTTGTTATAAATTATATAAAATGAAGTGAAAAACTTTCCTGTTTCTGTTGCATTTCGTTGATGGGTATTGATTTGTTCTTTAAAAGTGACTTGTTAGTGTTGCAGTTGCCACACGGTGCATTTTCCATGTTCTTTACGGTGTTCATATGCCTCACATAGATGATAGATTTAATTTGTTGCTTAGTTTGTGTTATCGATTATGGTGATCTTTTACAGGTCCTAGTACGTCTTATTCGAGATGCACGAAGGTTATCATTAGTCTTTGGGCCTCCAATAGCTTTTCAAGGCAGAGATCAATGTGGACGGGCATACCGTTGGATTAGGAAAAACCCACAGATTGTAAATCTTATCACTTCTGTGGAGAGTATTTATGGATGAACCTTGTGATAGGCAATTTCTTTTGCCTGTATTTTGCTTGTTTTCACGTATCTTGTTGCTGATTGACTAATATTATTTTATTTTTAATTATAATAAGGTCGACTTTTCTATTTCTTTTCAAAGGAGATGATGCGCATTCGAAAATGAGAAATGAAACACTGGGAAGAAATTTATTTTTGTCAAGGTATTGTGCAGCGTTTGTTTCAAAAGAAAGAGATGAGCCATATTTTATTTTTCACTATAATCGAAAAGACTTTCTGAGGATGATTTTTTTGTGTTTATACTCTTTATATTGATACTCGTCCAGCTTCAATTTATGATCCAATTTTCTTGAAGGCTTATTTGTGCATTCGAAAAAATGACAAAAAAGAAAATTAAGTAGGTAAAAATTTTATGAAAATCGAAAATTAAAGAAAAGTACTTATCGTTTTCGCTTAGGTCAAGAGATGACACAATTTGAAATTTAGTGTATTTTTGATTTTTTTTTTTATTATAAATGATACATCCCAATTGAACTCAAGTAAAAGAATACAAGTAATGTTGTTATATATTTATATATAAAATTAAGGTTTAATATGGTTTAAATTAATTTAATGTGTGTGTATATGTATATAAAAGTAAATTTTATATATGACTTAAATTAAGGTTTGTTTGTGTGAAACGGTATACCATCAACAAAAAATCGAAAATGAAGGAAGTTTGGAACAAGGGATGGGAGAGATGATGCAGCAAGGGTTTTTGACCTAACATATATGATTTGACTTAAGTTTCATTTATTTTCAACTTTAGTAGTTGGAATTAGATATAGTAAAATAAATAAAATTAAATTACATAATAATTAATATGATAAAAATTTATATATGAAAGTTTGTATAATAATAACGAATGACTTGTAAAAATTTATATAAAATTAATTTTACAAACGAAACTTGGAATCGAAGGTTCCAAATGTAAGCAAAGGTTAGGTGCAAATCATCGAATAGGAGGATTAAAAGCAAGCTAAGCATTGGGTGCATGTAGGCACAAACACATGGTAATTTCGTCACCTTTTCGTTGGTGTCTTTCTTCTTTTACTTTTGCATGAAGGTTTCTACTAAATCGTGTGGCTCCAATCATCTCCTTTTTTAGGTGCATGTAGATCCAATTGGAGAGTTTCAACCAACTTTGAAAGTTAGATAAAATTGAAATTAAAATTAATTTCATGATAAATAATAATGCAACACAGTATAAGTAACTGATGGTATAAAAATTAACACATAAAAATTTCAAATAAATGCAACTTCAACTTTAATTAATAACTTCAACTATAGTACAAAAACTAGAATTGAAATTAAAACTACAAACAAATACAACCTTAATCATTTTACAATCATTTGAGACTGATTCTTACAAACATCTCAAAACCACAAAATTGGTGCACTTAATCTATAGATCAAATGAAGACTTGGCACATATTGAAGATCAAATGATACTGATATAACTGCTTTCTTAGGAAATGGAATTCACTAACTGCAACAAAAACATTTTTTGCCTAAAAGAACAGATTCTTTTGGTTAACACCGTAAATTTTAAACATCTTTGTTTTTCTACCTAAAAGATGAGGCTAACGAATGAAGATCACCAGAAGTACTAGGCAACAAAACTCCAAGCAATGATGATAAGATCACCTTCCTGACTTTATCCAAAGCATTGGTGTTTTGCTTCACTATCTTCTATCTGAATTAAAATAAAATTAAGGCACCTATACAATAAACAGTATGGAACGTAACCATGTGTGATTAGTCACTCTCCATTACAAATGAACCCTGAATTTTCTTTTCCAGAGACATCATGGAAAGATTCAAAGGCAGGAACACATCACTGGAGCTTAAAGCAGATACGGGTGCAGGTTTGAACTCATATGGGCCTTCTTTCACACCCCAGACCTGTTTGAGATGCAAATTATCAGTTTACTGGAAACGACTTGAACATTTTATAGTAAATCATGGTACATTTTCCTTGATACGTCATCAATTGGAGAAATATCGGTAAAGTCCCACCACCCACCTGATTTCCTTCGATATCATATCCCCTGTCCCAATTGTGTACTTCTCCATTTTTATAAATTACAAGCTCAGAAGTGCTATACATGGCACCATTCTGTTTTCAAATGAATGGAAGTAGGATTATAAAGATCAATGAACATGAATGCAGCATTACTGAGAGTCATACCCAAGTATTTGGGAAATCAAGGATTACAAAAAAATAAAATAAAGACAAATGAAAGTGATACCCAAGTATTTGGGAAGCCTTCTGGTGGTGTTGAACCTTCATATATGCAGCGCTTTCCTCGTTTGCATCGTGTAAGATGTATGGTTGTCAGGTGTTCTGCAATATCCTGTAGCAAATGTCAGATATCAAACCTCTTGAAGCCATCCTGATATCTTGTCTCTTCAGAGACATCTGATAAAATTGAAGCTGTCCTGATATCAATCCAAATTGCATGCAAACACGACAAATGGAAGATAGGGAAGTCCAAACAAGCTTACCATCAGCATTACAGGTGTAAATACAAGTTACTAATTAGCCCAGCAATACAACTTTAAGAAAGATGCAAAATGCAACCATAAGATGATTGATGGATAATAGGTATACTTTTAAAGAAAAAATCAAGTGAAGTTGCTCATAGAATCTGGACAAATGACGCATGCCAATTGCCAACTGAATAGAAAGAAAGAAAGTTAAATCAACGTTTGGAAAATTGTAGGCAGAAGTGGCAAGAAAATGTCTACATCAATTGATTAAAGAACGATCCAAGGCATGAAGTATCAAGAGCAACATGGATCAGTCTCTGCATCATTCTAACAGTGTCTTGGAGCAATTTTGAATTGTTTTTGAAATCCAAAAAATTTCAAATTAGCAAAAAATGTAGGTTGTGGTGTTGGGCCACTGCCAATGGATTTTGCATAAAATAATAAAGATCAACACATGAAAATGCAAGCATGGACACCACATTATAATGTCAAACAATACGAAAATAGATATAACATTTGTTTTAGGTATTGTTCGTACTGCAATAGCTTCTTCATCCTGGGGACGCTGATTCCTAGGACGGTCACAATAATTTTTGTACTCCTCTGCATCTCTTATTGCATATGAACTCAACTGCACAAACAAAATGATGTCATACATGATAATGGCATCATGTGAATAATTAAACAACATTCATTAGCATGAGAATCACAGCATTTCATCGTCCTTTATTAAAAATCCAAGAAATATAACATTTTTAAAGAAGAGAATCAGGCATAAATCGTCTATATAACAGTTCATACTAAATACAGCAAGAAATACTTCACTGCAATTGAGGACCAAATATTTACTTACCATGGATGTTTCAAGACACTATGTTTGGGCAGGTGTCCTAGTAGTTTTGGTGTCTTAATGAGCATGGAAGAACATTATGCCCCAAAAAAAGAAAAATAATCATGAACACATCATCAGAGAAGCTGAAACATTGGTGCCAGGGATGAGACCCACCTTGACATCACATTTCATCTCCTTTGGACAGGGTTTCACCATATAAAATCTCTGAAATAATAAAAAATACAAGTCTCATTTGGAGAACCATCAATAGTAAAATTTCAAATACTGCAACTGCACTTCTGCCAAAAAAGAAATAATGTAACTGCAAATAATCAACCATGAAATAATATTGAAAATGGATGCAGAAGTTTCTTAAGAAGTATTCGAGATCAAAGGAATCACTAGTTAAGGTTTAGATTTTATTTGATGCAAATATTCTAAATTGAACTAATAAGTTATATAATAAACTTATAATCAGTAAATAAGTATGCCATATTATAAAGTCATAAATTGATATAGATAAATATCATATATTACAAATTAAACATGTGGATAGATGTATCCAAATTCACGAAAATAACTATGAAATATTTACATCTACTGAAATTTATAAAATCTATCTATATCTGCTTAAAAATGGATATGGATATCTAAATTTATCTCAAAAATGGATAAATTTGTATCCACCTCAAAATGGATACAGTCATAGATATCAATGGAAATTTTTTGTCCATTTCTTAATATTAATCTAAATTATACTGCAAACAAGAAAACATACTTGGCGGAAGGGCTTTTGAGGGGTTCTCCAAAATGCCTGTGACAAAGAAAAAGGATACAAAAGCATAAATTTGCTGGAAGCAGTAAACAAACAATAAAAATATCAAGTTACCAAGTCCTACTTGTTCACAATAAAGGACCCTTGAACCATCAACCATCTCTGAGACAGGGCATGTATACATTCTGTGTAAATTATAGTCATGTTAAATCAAATAAGTAGATAATGATCAATACAAACGACTACAACATTAAACACAATTTATGAGTATTGCATAAATTAATTCAAAATTCATGTGGCATATCAGTTTTTTAATGCCATTCCCACAAATAACAATTGTGAATCCATAGTACGCTAAAAAAAAGAATGGATGATATGGCTAAGCGTTTAAAGGGTGGAGGTGGATGAAGAACAGAAACTAAAACATAGGTGTTCTTCCCAATATATATTAGTTGTCAAATATCAATATATCATATGTTTGACATTATATAAATTCTGTTTATAATTTTGAAATAGTAAAAAAATTGCAAAAAAATAGTATTGAGAAGTTTTACAATGAAGCATGCATACACAATCTCGCACTATTCTACTGTCTTTAAAGTTTGGTTATTTTTGGAAAGTAACCAATATACTAAATATCAAACTACGCTCGACATACAAAGCTTGCTCTGCCAGGGTATGGAATCTGCTACAAAAAATCTCGCATCCCCATAAACTTCCAAAATCATGAAAAAATATTGTCTTGTAATCATTTAGATTGCACTTGTAAATTGCTTAAAAACAATTTATTCACCCTTTTCTTTTGTCTGCTGAAAAATTTCTCCAACCAGAAATTCAATTCTGCTTTGCTTTATTAGCTTATCTGCTAGCTCAAATGTAGGGCAACACCCACATATCAACTAACAGTGAGGCCATCTTTTCTTGTACAAACAGGTGAAAGGCTGAAGCTTATCTTACAGAACCCCTTCTATCAGTCTCCCTATGAATATTATGCTGCAGGGGAGGGGGAATTAAATTTAATTCACCGTTCACTGTTTAAAATTTATCTTTCCGAATTGTGGTTATTAATATGTTGTTCTAGACTTCTTTCCCATAAACAAGTGCGCACCAATTGTATCATAACAGAGTATTAGAATCATACAACTCTCTTCCACTCATGAAGACTGCAATATGCATTTATTTAAGACCCATTGAGTAATGATAAACCAGTGTAAATCACCATATTCGGCAGCGTATTCGTTGCTACCTCAAATTGAAGTAGTTGTCGGGATCTCTGCTAGCCTGCTCACGCGAGAACTTCACCCCGAAAACCCAAAAGACAAAATACATTCAAATTCAGCAAATTACGGTCACGCACCGATTCAACCAAAACAAACAGACGCATCATTCAATACATTACCTTCTCCCCTATCAGCGACTCGGAAACCACGCGGGCGTGGTCCCACCTTGTGGTGGACTTGGTGAGCTTCTTCAGCATGACTGCGCCACCGACGAGCACCAGCGCCTTCAACACCCACCCCCTCATCGTGCCCCCTCCTCCCCCGCCCGTGCCCTCGTTCGGCCCCATACTTGGCCGTATACCGGAACCCCCTCCTCGACGCAGGCCAGGGCCAGACTGCAGAGACGGCAAAAATCAAGGTACGTGACGGGATCATCAACTGACAAGTGGTCTATGTCGAGGATTACGTGGATCCTGTTTCCAGATGCCAAAACCCTAGCATGTTTGTTTCGGTAGAATAACTGAAGTAAGGTTTCGTCTTTTAAGAAATTATATTACGTAATTTTTTAACGTAAAATATTAAAATTATTTGATATACAAAATTTAAGATAATTTTTATTATACAAAGTCAGTAATATGTAATATTTTTATCAAATATAATATATAAATAATAATTGTAGTAATTTATAATAAAATGATAAAAATAATTTTACATTTAATATTTTCTTTCTTTGATAAAATTTTAAAAAATAGAATTAAAAATCGTATTGTACACGTGACCTTCCACTCCATCTATCTTAAGCCTACTTTTAAACATAAGCTAATTTTTTTTAAAAAAAATTAAGTTACATGTTTAGACTTGTTAATGGGCCGTGTTGGGCCGTGCCGGTCAACGACACGGCATGACACAAAATTTTTTTGTATTGTAGGTCGTGCCTGGGTCGGACCCCTAGGTCGTTTGTGTCGTGCCGACACGGCACGAATTATAACACGAAATAAGCACGACCCGACCTAGCACGAGATAGGCCGTTGGGTTGTGTGGGGGTGGGGGGTGGGGGATAGGCCGCTGGGTTGTGCTGCCGACGGGGTGAACGGTCGTGTACACGAGAGGACATAGAATGGGTCGTCTGGCTGGTGGGGGGACTGACTGTCAGGTCATTGGGTCGGCAACCGGGGTGAACGGTTGTGTGCGCCGGGGTGCGAGAGGGGGTTGAACGGGTTGTGTCGCCAGTGGGGTTGATGGGCTACCGGGTCATTGGGTCGGCCGCCGGGTTGTGGGGTCGGAAAGGTGAATGATCGTGTACGCGGGAGGAGGTAGAACGGGTTGTGTGGCTGGCGAGGAGACGGGCCGCCGGGTCATTGGGCCGACAGTCGGGGTGAAATGTCGCGGAAGGTGCAATCGGGTGTAAGGTGCAGGGGGACTGGCCGCTGGGTCACAACTTGCAAGGTGCAACACGCTGACGTAGCAACGATCGGCACGCTTTCGCCCAATGAGTGGCCCACTTCTGTGTAATGAGCGGCCCAATTTTGGGCAACGGGCGGCTCGCTTCTACCCAACGGGTGACCGGCTGTTGAGTGAAATGGTTGGCTTCCACCTCAACGGCTCAACCAACTTTTCTTTATAAATTGAGAGAGTTGGATTTTTTTTCACCCAACTCACTCTTTATCTCCTTCACTCCAAATTCTCAAAACTCTAATCTCAATTCTCAATTTCTCAAATTTTTTCACTCAAGTCGCAAACAATAGCGCACTACTAAGGCCAAAGTTCTGGAGGCTACGGATATCCTTAACAAAACTTTCCTGAAGCTGAAGTAATACCGTCAATGAAGACTACTGGAACTTCAACTTCAACTATGCCACCGAGTAATTCTCGGAAGAGAGCTTCCATCTGGTCAAAATACACAATCATGATGAAAGCTGTGACAGACGGCACAGAAGAGGAACGAGCCTTCTGCAACCTTTGTAACGTTGACTTCTTTTGCAAAACATCTGACGGTACAGGTCATTTAACTAGGCATATTAGTACATGTGAAAATAGGAATAATGATAAAACAATTCAAACCCAACTTTCTTTTACTCCTGAAGGTAGTGTTAATTCATGGACTTATGATTCTGAAAGGGCTAGAGACTTATATGCTAGATTTATTTGTTCAGAAGATTTGCCAATAAGTTTTGGAGGAAATAAACGTTTTGATAATTATATTAGTAAAGCATATTGTCTACAATATAAATGTGTATCTAGAAATACTATTAGGTCAGATATTATGATTTCATTTAATAAGCTTAGATTAGAACTTATTAATGTTATGAGTATAATAATGACATGTATAGCATGCACTTCAGATATTTAGTTGGGTAGAACTAAAGATAGGTACATAGCTGTAACTACACATTATATTGATCAAAATTGGACTTTACAAAAAAGATTAATAGGATTTAGAAAAATTCAACATCCACATACTGCTGAAACAATTTTTGCAAGCATTATGGAAATTTTTGATTTATATGGAATTAGAAATAAAATAGATAGTATAACTTTTGATAATGCAGCTAATAATACTGTAACAATAACAATGTTTAAAACTAGAATAAGTCCACCAAATAGTTTTAAATTATTTCACCAAAGATGTATGTGTTACATAATTAATATTATTGTACAATCAGGTGTAAAAGAAATTAAAATTTATATTGAACTTATTAAGGATGCTGTAAGTTTTATAACTAGTTCAGGAAAGCAGCAGCAACAATTTAATGAAACATGTGATACTTTTGAAATGCCACATAAAAAATTCTCTTTAAATGTTCAACATAGGTAGAATTCATTATATTTAATGTTAGA
>JAMKPZ010004762.1:0-23602 GCA_024699675.1 Amphibolis antarctica | reverse complement strand
TTCTATTTGCAAAATAAGTGGCTTAAGCATCATGCATGCTTGACAGATGCATCTGATCAATAAGCAAACTGTTTTGCCCTGGTTTCTGAAAAACAGGCCATAGATCAATAATCTATTCTGCTGAAATTTAGACGTCTGCAGCAAATGGTAATAGGAAACCAGATATATCCATCTTTTGACATGAAGTGGTTTGATCAAGAAATCAGACTTCAAAATAAAATTATAAAGCTTCCATTTAAGATAGATGAAGTGGTATTGGCAGATTTCAGGATGGTAGAGTAAAGATGATATAACCTATGCATCATCATATATATATTATAATCATGGGTTCAATTACCCATAAATATTACATTGTTTACTTAGTTAAGGCAGTTGGAAGTCATAGGGCAAAACGATGCATCCCATTAGCTCCCTTAGGCTGAGCCTATTCTTATCTATAGATGAAACTGCTGCAAATAATTATATTTACTAGATAATCATCAAAAAATTACAAATAATGTTCTATTACAATGAACAAAAATCTTAAAAATATCTTCTCCTCCTCTAACTAAGCTATAGCCTCAATTCAGTTGGAAAATATTTTGACGACCAAGCTTGCTCAAGATTTTTTTAAAGCACGAACCATCAAGGTTTAACAAAAATATCTGTAAATTGATTGTTAGAAGAGACAAATCTAGGCAATGACTTTTTCTTTGTATTTTGTTTTTTCTCGCAACATGGGATCAGAAAATTGTAGCGTTGCTATCATTGAATAATTTTATTGGCTCTGGCTGAATGATGTTGAAATTGTTCAACAGATAAACAAGCCACTGTACTTCGCAAATAATATATGCTTCTCATGACTTTGCATTCGACTTCAAATTGTCATCTAAAAATGCACAAAAGCCTTTGACAGATTTTATGATATATGAGGCATCATGCTTAATCGATCAACATTTCCAAAATACCGATAAAAATGGTTAATTGTCAGCTCCAAAAGGAATCCCTTGCTTTAAGCATCTTAAAACTTTAAGAGTCGATAATCCTAAAAAAGTATACATGACATTTTATATTTGGTCTACTACGTACATGTGAGATATATCAATTTGCCAATTTCAGGCAAGCCTAGCTTGCCATGAAGCATTCTATAATTCAATGTGATTTATATGCCAATTCACATTGCAGTGTTACCCTTTGTCCTTGGTATTCCAATGGTGTGTTAATGGTAGAATTAGATTAGGTGAAATTTACGTTTTTTTAAGAAATTACACGATTTATAATGTAAGTATTTTGATATAATTTCTAGAATAAAATATCAAAATTGTTTGATAAATGATATTATAAAACATTATAATACATAACAAAAAATGTAATTACATAATGATTAACGCATCCTACTCATTAGTTTAAGGTTTGATTAATGCATCCTAAATGCCCACACAAACGAAATCTAAGGTGGGAGAGGGGGGGATTTATGTACATTGAAAATTTAGAAAAAAAAAATTTTTATAAATTTTTTAATAGTTAACAAAAATTTTATCACGATATACTTCTTGACCTCGTACATCTTATTTAACTTCTCACGACAATTATTGAACCTATAACTATATGGAAAATGTAAAATTATATTTGAAATATTAAAATATATAATTTTTATAAATTTTATTTAAATTAATTTTCTAAAATTTTCATAATATATATAAAACAACCTTTAAAAAATTTTATTTCATAAATATATGTTTCTCAAATTTTTGATGTACATGAATAGACCTTTAAGGTCTAGATTCCTTGCTTCCACCTAATTTTAATGTCATTGACTACATGTGTTTGAGTATCGTCAATAACATTTCGCAAATTTGAATCTATAGTAATAATTTAACATTCAAGGTAATCAACAAACTCATTTTTATTTGTTGTCATGAATATGCATGCGACTCCTCCTTGTTGTCAACGTTAAATGGATATATATTTTCATAAAATTCAACTTCCCTGCTAATTAAGAAGATCAGACAGATATATTCAACTCGTCGTTTAATTTGATTATCGTGATATGTAGAAAGTCAGGTTTACATCAGACAGATTCAACTCCGATTTCTGAATACCTATAGTTCAAGGATGAGATATATTGGTATATTATTAATCGAAAAAAATGTGAGAAGAAGTGATAAGCTACCAATATTATAGCGTGAATATATGCAGGGTTGATAAATGTGCAGAGTTAGAAAAAGGTCTACATAAAATATATGTAAAAAAAATCTCACTCGTCGAAATAAAATATGTGTAAAAAAAACCTCCCTCGCCCGTGGCCCTTCTCCCTCCCCCACCAAAAAAAAAGAAGAAAGAAGGAACTTCCATAGGAATTTTCACTTTTTCCATTGAAACTTCTGGAATTTTCGTTTGTTTCCGTAAGAACTTTCGGTCAATGGTCAACACATTGATCTAACAATTTTTTAATTTTTTTCATCGGAATTTTTATTTTACATTGAAATTTTCGGAATTTCTATTTATTTTTATAAGAATTTTTGATCTATGGTCTTGCAATTATATAGGATAATGGTGAATAGCTCGAAAAGGAATTTCTAATTTTTTTCATAAGAATTTTCAATTTTTTTCTTAGGAATTTTCCATTTTTTCATTGTCATGTGGGAGTTTTTTTTTTTTTTACCACTTGTTTCCTATTAATACTTGAAGTTAGAATTAAAATTTTCAAAAATAATATCTGTGCATTTATACGAAAGTTCAAATGCCTACAGGTACCTATGTAGTCTTTTTTCCCTCACTTTTTTATTACTTTTTGATAAATTTCTTGTATTTACTAGAAATTTTGTTTACATCCAATTTTTATGTTATAAATGAATTTAATATAAATTTTTGATTTAAAATTTTTAATACCCACGAAGATAAGTACATTTCTTGCTTCCGAAAAAAACCCAAATTACACAGGAAGAGATAATTAATTGTAAATATACATTTTCATGAATAAAAAAATCAAAACGCCTGTAAAGACCATTTATAGAGTTCACCTCTATATATATATATATTGCAGTTAGTTTTATGTGACCCGAATTTTGAAGTAAAATTTATTATCAAAAAAATCGAAGTAAAAAATTGCGTAAACGCGTTTAATTACAAAATACGAACAATAGTACTGCGTTATCTGCGGCCGCACCGGGGGGTTTGTCGTGAGTCCCTGAAGCAGCCGGCTAGGGTTCGGAGTGCGGTGCGCTGCATACCATCTCGTCGCCTCTTCGCTCCTCCCGCGCGATCTCTCGTTTGGTAAGTATTACGGATTACGAGCTCCTTCTTGCAACCGAATTCGCCTTTTGTTTCTAATTTCCCTCTCATTGGAGGATTTTGTAGCTGTCTTTCTCGTTGCTCCGGAGAAGTGCTGCAGACCATGGCTTCAGTGCAATTTTCCGGTGTTTGGTGCGCGGCGGGGAAGGGAACGGCCATCTTGCCTGCGTTCGATGGGGTCCGGTCGCTTCCAGTCGGTTCCTCGGCTCGTGAAGCGTGGCTCGGCCGGAGGAGCTTCCGTGGACTTGTCGTCAAAGCTGCCACCACCGTTTCTCCGAAGGTGCAATCATTTCTGGAAACTTGTTTTTCCTTTTATGTGGATTTTTGACCAAGTTAGAGAACACTCTCAGTTTCTTGCCTTCCTGGAAGAGGAATAACACAATGCCAAATTATCCCACAACTACTTCGACCGTTTTACCATCATCTCTCTTTCACGAGTTTGGATGTGGTTTTTTCATTAATGATATACTTTGGTTGTCGAGATTTTTTTAGAAAAATGAATATGGTTGTGTTCTGTACAAGCATATCCATTGTTCATGTGATAATCGATAACCCATTATTATTATTATTATTATTATTATTATTATTGCACGTGAATGCTTTTTATTAAAATTTTGTGGGTGGCGAATTTTAGAGGAAAAATTATGGATTTCTTCTACATCTACTCAACCGATTGTTTGTCAACGCCATATATCTTTTAATTCTAACAAAGCTGATTTTTCTGACCATAATGTGCTTGAAAATCATTACACATCAGCTTAATACCAATGCAATGCCGTAATTCATGTTTTAGCTAAGCAGGACAGTTGAACGCTTCTCCTGTTCGATACCATGGCTTCTTCACGCCAAATACTCTTCCAGTCAAGTTTTATACAGATACTATTGCATATCTAAACGTGTTCTGTTATTTTTTTCTGCATGTAGTACACTTGTATTAAACCCTTGGGGGATAGAGTCCTTGTCAAGATCAAGTCATCTGAAGAGAAATCTGCAGGAGGAATTTTACTTCCATCTGCTGCTCAAACAAAGCCTCAAGGAGGTGAAGTTGTTGCTTTAGGTGAAGGTAGAACTATTGGCAAAAACAAGATTGAAATTGGTGTTCAGGTAAACATAGAACTTTAGAATTTTTGTATTTTTCTACTTTATAAATTCATTTTCTTGCAAAGTTTACTTTCTTTAGTTTACTTAATCTTCTAATTGCCTATCCTTCATGTATATTGGAAATTTTTCAATAAAAATTTCACGAGGTAGTAGCTTTACGACTAATATTGTTATGAATTATAATTGACAAATAACATATAATTCATGGAAAAGAATCTTCTAATCTTGAGCATATTGTTTTGGGTATTGTAATATAAGTATTGTCCATTATGGCTGGAATTAGTACAGTGTAGCTCAACGTCTACTGTCGCCATTCACTTGTTTTGGAATAAAATGTGCTGAGCATGCAAGTGAAATTATTAACACATTGACCCACAAATGAACTCCCTTTACTAGGTTGGTTTCAAATTGACGTCAATCCTTAGCATCTTTTTTATTGATCATCATCAAGTGATTCAAACTTAATATTATCAAAGCAGAATTACTGAATATCCATTGATAATTTAGTTCTTGATCTTTCATGCTTTGAAAATTATTTGAGTAATTAGTTAGATTTAGTATTGTTTTTCTTACCTGATTTTTACAATTTGTATGTTTTTTTCCCTTTTTTTGATTACCGAATAGGCTGGAGCCCAGGTTGTTTATTCAAAGTATGCAGGGACTGAATTGGACTTCAATGAAGCAAAACATCTTATACTCAAAGAGGATGATTTAGTTGGTGTCCTTGACACAGATGATGTGAAGGATATGAAACCTCTTAATGACCGTGTTCTCATCAAGGTTTGGCTGACCCATAAATCCAAATGGCCTGCTATTGCAAACTTAGCTATCATAGGATTTCTCAGTTTCTTTATTCTTAACAGAAAAAGGGTGACCCTACTTTCATTTCAGGTTGCGGAAGCTGAGGAAAAAACTGCTGGTGGATTGTTATTAACGGAAGCGACCAAGGAGAAGCCTTCTGTTGGAATGGTTAGTTTTTCTTTTCAGACAGTTTCGGCTAATCATCAATAAAAAAGTTCTGGTTCCTCATCTTTTCATGAATAATGCTTGCTTTAAACATTGATCTTTCCCGTCTTGTTATCTAGCACTCTTGATAGGGGCATGACCAAGAACAACAAGGTTCCCCGTTAAAGTAGGGATTTCCCACCCAACTCTGTCGCTTTTGATGTTCCTTATCAATTACCATGTGTTGATGTGATAACATGATTGATTGTTAGATACATGACAAAAAGTTGAGAACGGGAAATTCCCTCCCGCCCCATTGTCTCTCTTTTTGCCTACGATAGTACTCTCCCTTGTAATGGGGGATGTGACCTTTAACTTGTAGTATGGTTACTATTCGGTTAGAGGATCTTATGGAGATCCTTTTGTGCAACAGGTGATTGCCGTTGGGCCTGGTCTTCTGGACGAAGGGGGGAAAAGAAAACCACTTTCGGTAGCAACCGGAAGCACCGTGCTGTATTCCAAGTATGCGGGTAATGAGTTTAAGGGCGCCGATGGTTCTGAATATATTGCCTTGAGAGCGCCAGATGTCATTGCTGTTTTATCATAATAAACTGGTAAGCATGTTTAAGAATTTTGGAAAGAGATAATCAATTGACTTTTGAGTTCTTGTTGCGGTAGATGCATATCTCTCGCAACTGAGGGGCCGAAGACTACCTCCTGTTTTTAGTTTTTACCATCTTGCGAAAGATAGTGCCTTTTTTTTTGTTAGACAGTGATCAGCAGAGTATGAGTTTCTCTGTCGAAATACTCATGTCCGTGCTAGTGCATTTAACCGGCTTTTTGTTTGGGTAAAAGTCTAAATGCGAACATTTAACTTGGATGAATTGATTGAGAATGAAGGGGACATTCTTTATATTAACTCATTTTATTTTTATGTTATCCATGTGAGATTATGTATTTTAACATTCTTCCTCGGTCATCTCTAGGTATTGAAAGGAGTTTTCTTTTAGAGTGGATATGTATGAACTTATTGAGATATTTTGTTAAAATATGAATATCTAATTTAAAATCATTTAATTAAGAGTAGAATAATCATATGTTGTTTTTATTTTATCCATTCTGGACTATTTATTCCGACAGGTATCATTGTATCCCCGCCATCTTGTCTTTTACTCTTAGAAGGAGATTGTCACTATTATCACGTGTGCCGTCGTTCTATGGAACGCCTTACCCCGCCTAAATTATATCCTTCTAAATCTTAAGTTTAAATCTTACGTGTCGATTTTAAGTGGACGGTGAAAACTGAGAGAATATAACCTTCTAAACATTCATAAAATTTGGAACCGTATCCGTCACTTTTGCTTTGACTGTAAATGGAATAATAGACTAATGAGATGCTTTTGCAACGGCTCTTGCTTCCTACGGGCAAAAATGGATCATCCGTTTGTAAGGGTTTGCTTATTTTTTATTTTACTTACCATGAAGTTGTAAATTTATACAATGATATATAAAAATTTACGAGAAATCAAAATTTTTCATTCTTAATTTGCACATAAAAGTTCGTGTAGAATTAGATGTATAGGAAGTTTTTCACTTAGCTATGTTGAGAGTAGTACGTATCAAACTATCTTTATTTTACATTTGATTTAGCAACGGCCCTGGATAAAAACAAATAAATTTGTTCACCAGAGAACGAGAGAGAGGCCCGAAACATGGAGGTTTTATTCAAAGGAAAAAACAAGGTCAACAGTTTGCCACGTAGTCCATATCCTCAAGGACGTAAAACGGAAACTGTGGCTTCGTCGTTCGTCGTTCGTCACCCTATCCCCTTCCCTCCCGCCCTCCAGATCCTCCCCACACCAATGGCCTCGGCCACCTCTGGCTCCCTCCCAAACCACTGCCTTCCGTTGCTGCTCCCCGCCGCGAACCCCACTAGCCCAGCAACCAGAGCGACCGTGGTCCTGCCCAGGTCCTCACATTCCCAGCTGTTCGGCCTCAGGCTCTCTGCCTGCTCCGCCGTTGCCTCTACTTCTGCTGCGCGTTCCACCTACCCCACCACCATTGGTGCTGCCACGCCGATCCGCGCCAAGGTACGTGTCGCCCCTCCCATCACGACTAGCGTGACCTGTATTTTGCCTGTTGCGGTTGCTGAAGTAGGTTCTTTTGGGATGGGGTTGTGCTCACCAGGTGTCCAAGGGTGATGCCGTGCCGGATTTCACGTTGAGGGACCAGGACGGCAAGAAGTTTTCCTTCTCCGGCTTTAAAGGAAAGCCCGTCGTGCTATACTTCTACCCTGCCGATGAGACGCCCGGATGCACAAAACAGGTGGCCCCCCTAAAGCCCCAAACTTGAATGTTTTCCTTTTCCGTTTTTCTTTTTGTTCTAAATTGCCCCAACCTTATAGCGAGGATGCTCAGTTATAGATGCTTGGATGTGAAATAGCATACATTATGCTTCGAATGTTTTTTTTATCTACCTTGATGATGATATTTCTCTTCTCGATTGGCATGGAAAACCCACTGACCAAAACAAATCCACTGAGAACAAAGGAGGATTTCCAGCAACAATAATGATATTCATCACGTAGTCACTATGTTTTTCAAATTTTGAGTTTGATATTTTCTAATCTAAATATGCAAAGATATTGTAAATGGTATTGTAAATAGATCTCCTGTCTACCGAATGAATCGAGGGTGGTAAATCATTTGCTCCTTTTCACAAATCATGAAATCTAAGGCATTTCAAGCATCCTTTGCATACTTGAGTTAATCCATCCATATGCAACGAGCTTCATTCAAGAAAGAACACAATTTAAAGGAAATATATGACATAATTTCTGGATCCCTCAGACTAATCATTTGCTAGAATGTTGAAGCAATAATACCTTAAATGATATACGATGACATCTAGAAACTCTTCACATGTAAGATTCGACACCAACATCAAGTCTATACAGACTTTTCCCTTTTGTAAATCATTATGAGCATGTGGTGAGCTTTTAGATCCATGTACAAGGAACTTCATACATAAATAATGAAATATCTTTTGGCTCGTGAAACTTAATTGGTACATGGGGAATGCACCTCTATGGCATTGAAAGTTCGCTGCCATGTAAACATGTTACGATACTTTCTAAATCAAGAAGATGGGCATAAATGCTAAGTTTCTATCAACCTTGTAAGTTTTGATGAAATGTGAACATCCAATTTAAAATCAATCGATTGTAAGTGGGAGGGCCCATTTCTATATAAATGTATATTTGATTTTAAGATTTTTTTTTTCCTAGAAATCAAAAGCAAACAGTTTAGACATCAATGATCAACTCTCTGTTTCTGAATGCAACAGCAATTACAGGATATATGTATAGTTTTCCGTTGCCACCAATATCCTACCCTTTTGTTCCTACAACTATCGTAGAAGCTCACATATTATGTTTCATCCATGTAGGCCTGTGCTTTCAGGGATTCTTATGAGAAGTTTAAGAAGGCAGGAGCTGAAGTAGTTGGAATCAGTGGTGATGATCCTGCTTCCCACAAGGTAACTGTAGATTATGTACTTAGTTTCCTCATTTTATTTCATTTCTCTAGAAACACAATGTATTGTTTATTTTTCTCTCTTGAGGAAAAAGGAATTAGGATCGATCTGCTTAACTGTTACAGCCCTTTGCTTAGCTTTCATATGAATGGTTCAAAATAGTCATCTTCTGTCAAGTGCTAACTAGATTGCTAATAAATTCTTCTGTAGATCATTCTATATAAATTACTTGTGCCAATTGTTCGCTAAGATTGAGATAAGCCAAGCTTCTATCAATCCAGTTCAATTTCAAATCTTTCTCTGCCTAAAAACACATAACATCCATCAAATTCAAGTTTTGTGGAGATTTCTGTAAATCTTTTTGCTGATTCAGTCTTTATATGAAATGCAGGCATTTGCAAAGAAATACAGGCTTCCATTCAGTTTGTTGAGTGATGAAGGTAACAAGTTAAGGAAACAATGGGGTGTACCATCCGACCTTTTTGGAACACTTCCTGGAAGGCAAACCTATGTCATTTCTAAGAAAGGTATTGTTCAATTGATCTACAACAATCAATTCCAACCAGAGAAGCATGTAGATGAGACCTTAAAGCTGCTAAAGAGCCTCTAAACCTAATTCCTCCCAATCTTGACTTCTCTCGCTGGGGTGTGCCCTCTCATCCGTGTTTGTCTTCTTAAATAATGAGTGAGGCAAATTTCTAAACAATACTTGCTGTTATGCAACTGTAAGTTTTGAATGCTGTATGTATTTTGTCTATGTATCCTATGCATTCTTGATTGGAGCACATGCTATTCGGTAATCCTAGGAATTTATGATGTTTTTTGAAAATAGTGGTGCGTAGAATTAAGGTAACAGATACGACCGTGAAACCACCGTCAGGTAAAAGTGCAGCAATAATGTCTTTTGGAGAATTGCCTGGGGGTTGGGGCGCACCAGCCGCCTGGTCGGCCGCTTGTGTTTCGCCGCGTGGATCTGGTGATCTGGGGTCGGACGGGACGATAACGTGGCAGAGGCTAGGAGGGAAGTTGTTGCTGCGCTCAAAATTCACAGAGCAACCATGAGAGGGGCTAAGTGAGAAGCGGCAGCAGCAACAAGTAGTTGTATGGCGCACACCTCCGCCACCCATGGAAACATCCAAGCATGGGACAAACACCAGTGCCATTACCACCTATGTTCCCTTTGACAGCACACAAGCTTTCTGTCGTCTCCTCACCCACCTGATTTCTCATCGCCTTTATTTCCGCCTCTTCTGTTTGCACATCCGAAGATTTTAATCTCATCCTTCCAAAACGACCATTGGGTTTAATTCTCGCTTTTGATGGCTTTGAGAACTTGGATACCACCTTCAGTATTCTGGTTGCAGTTAATTTCAAAATGTCAGAGTTAGGATTACTGAAATAAATGAAATTAAATTGTACAGAAAGTAATATACTCAAAATTTATACGTAAAAGTTTTGTATGATTATGATAATAATAATACATTATAATTTGTACGAAACTGATTTCACAGTAAATGAAGTCGGAAGGCTCAAGATACCTTTTTGTTGGATAGTGGCAGTAGGTTTGCTTGGGATGACGCTACGAAGACATCGTTAAGTTGAATTTATGGTCGTGGTTGTGATATATTTCGTTGTAAATCGAAACATTGCATGCGAAGACATTCGTTGTTAATTCTCATGGGCCAGGTTGCTGGGCCACCCGTCCACTGCCACCTACCTGTTGTTTGTGGTTGGGATTCTTCCGAATCGGGCCGGGTGGCAACTTCGGGTCGACATAAATTTTGTGGTTCGTGTGGGTTCGGCTCCCACTGCTTATTTATTTATTTATTATTATTATTATTACAGTGATAGCGATGTTTTTGTCGTTTATTATGATTTTTAATTTTAGTAAACGTAAAAATAAATGATATAAGAAATGATTTCTTGTATTAAGTGACTTATTAAGTCACAACGAATTTTAATAACCCGTTACTAAGGTAATTAAACCGATAAAATAAAATTCCTTTCGGTCTGTTTTTTTCACCTGATGTAATCAACTACAATAGTTAAAATGATCGAGGAAAACAGCACTCTTAGATTCTACTCTAATAAATCTAATTTTGGTAAACATAACAATCACCATTATCAGAAGAAAAATTGAACAGGTACGTCCTGCCTAATTAAGTAGCACTTGTTAAAAGAAATAAAAATTAAAGAATTAAAAACCAAAGTAGTAGTTATTCTAATTCAAGGAAAATACCAGAACATCAAAATCAAGGATTTTCGAAAAAACATATCAAATAAAAAATTTCTTTCTTAATAACATGGATCATGACTCCAGCCAGTATCACTAAAGTCATATTCTATTCTAGTGCTTGAAAAGTTTCTTACTAATCCTACAAGACTGTAATCTCAGATTTAAAACCTTACAAACATAATAGAATTACCTTAAAATAATAATTTGAATCCATCGAAATGATAATTTCGTAATTATGATGTTTCTTATTAAATTCTCAAACTTATGTTTAAAATCCTGTTGCATATTTAAATTATTTTGAGTAATCATATGATTCTGATTCTTAAAATTATTTTTAATATTATTATCGTAATACGAATTTTAATCTATAAATTTTTATTATTTAAATTATTTTTAAATGCATAATTTTAAAAAAAGGCGTCATGATTTCAGCTGGACGCCACGTGTTCGCAATCCACAACTCACCACACACAAGGTGTCGTGGTGGGACCCGTGCACCGGTGCAGGATGACAGACGCCGCAGCATCTTCGATCTCGCCCGTCTAGATTCCTGGCATCTTCTGCCCCCATTAAACTTGCGACCCACCTGCGTTCCTCCTCGCCGCCTCAGATCGCACTTGTTCCTTCGGCTTCCTCCTGCGAAGATGAATTTGCCGGAGAACCCACCCTCGGTCGGCCTCTCGGCCCTGACCTTCGGCAACACCGTCACCTCCGCCACCACTCTCTGGAACTGGCTCGCCCTCGTCATCGCCGCCTTGGGATTCTGGCGCATTCTCGCCTTCGCGGCATACATCAACTGTGATAAGCCACCGACGCCTCCTCCTCCGGCCCCCGTCCGCAGGGACCAGTTACCGGAACCGAAGACGGGGTCTCTGCCGCCAGACCCGACGATTGATTCGCAGCCGGAAATCTCCCACCCGAGAAACGCTGACGGCGAGTCCGACTGCCACGTCGCTGTTTGCCACAAGAGCGCCGTCTTCGAAGCCTTTGACTGCTCTTGGTGGTGCCTTCGGGGGGAAGAAGAACATGGGGAAGATGAGGAAGGGGGTGAGGGGGAGGTGGTCGATGCCGACGGTGTTTTTCAGGAGGAGGAGGAGGAGGAGGAGACGACTACGATGGCGGCGACAAGGATGTTCACGACAAGGATGTTCACGAGGGGGGATTTGGGCTGGTACAGATACCAGGACCCGACGGCGATCAACGGCAACGTGATCCAGCTTTGGGAGGACCACCATCACCGGCGGACGTCGCCGTCAGGGAGGCTTTTACGGCGGTACTGGTCCATGTAGGGGTAGGATAGGAAATTCGCTTGGTGGTATACAGCCATAATTAGAATATGTAAATTTTGCACTTCTACATTTAATAATAAAATAAATAAAATTTTCGTTACCGCTTCTTTTAATTGCTACCTTGTTTAATTTTATTCTGTTGCCAAAAACTATAATAGTTGTGGTGGTAATAATAATCGTGCAAAATCCAAGAGGACGAGTTTGCCCTCCTCTTGTATTTTCCGCTCGCCGGACATGACCCTCCACCGGCACCTACCGGGTCGGACCATAAATGATTGCGGGTGACGACCACATCACGTCCTCGTTGGATCCGAGGCTCCACACCACATTTTTTATTTAGAAAATATATTTTATAATTTGTCTGACGACGACCTCACGTGCGATTCCTGTGCTCGTCGACCATGCAGCGTCGCCCTACGTACGTACGTACGCACGTACCAACGCTCGCTGCCCAATGCATGTTTGTTTTTTTTTTTTTTCTCTTCCCGTAATTACAGCTGGTGGTCACCGTGCTCATCAAAGTCTAATTTTTAATTTATCCATAATTAACTTTGACTTTGGTTAAACAAGCTATTGCGGGTGGTACGTGTGTTGTATTTTACGTTCGAATATTTCCAACTTTTCCGTGCTACGTACGCAAGAGGAGTTGGGGGATGATGCGGTGGTATATAGATTTTGCTTGTTGGCAAAATTTTAATTTATAAACTTTAATAATTGTAAAAAGTTAAAATTAAAAGTAATTTTATAAATAATATTAAAATTATATAATAAATTATGAAATAATAATAATTTATGTATATGAATTTATATTACAATAATAAAATATAAAAATTTATGTAAAATTAAAATTAAACTGAAAAATAAGACCATTGAACACGACAAAGATCGCTTTGGGACCACCGGCGGAGGAAGGCGCCGCCGGCAGCGGTGAGCAGGTCCGTTTCATCGAGGAAGTAGAATGGAATTTCGATAGAAAAATGCATCATATTTATCAAAAATGTTAATATTTTGTATTAAAAAATTATATCAAAACATTCATTTTATAAAACGTAATTTTTTTTTAAAAAAAATGAATTTTACCTCATATAATTTTATCTCTTAAATAAATACATCATATATATACACGCAAATTTGTGATGACTGTCGTTGCCGATGGTGGCCCTGTTGGAGTTAACTTTTAAAATTATTTTTAATAATAATACTATCGTATATTATTACGTAATTTTAATTTTATTTATAAAATTAATTTTAATTAAATTAAATTTCTAAAATTAATAGAAATTAACTCGAAACAAGGCCGATATCAATGTTGACGGCTTTGCTTTTCCGATACCAACTCGACGGTGGGAAAAAAATCCTCGGAAGCCAGTGGTCTCGGATTAAATATGTTCTCGTGAACAGCGGTGGTGGACGTGTTGCATCAACCTTCCTGGCAAATGCATTTACGAAGGCGTGAGGCATCAGGCATGGGGGCAGTGCTGAAGTGGAGGTGAAAGTGAGGTGGGACGAGAAAACCAGTCCAGTGGGGCAGACGACGCGACGGCGTTGTGTGGCGGAGGCGTGCGGGCACTCGCCGCGCCCGTACAAAACCAGACCAAATCAAATCAAACCAAAGGTTGCGTTTGTCTCTGTATTTTAATATTTATAATTATATATATATATATATATTTTTTATATTATAATATTTTATAATATATTTATCGAATAATTATTATATTTTTATTATTTATAAAATTAAACGAATATTATTATTTTTTATTATAAATTATATATTTTATCGTAAATTGTGAATTACATTAAAAAAAACGTCCCAACTCTACGAATTTAATAATATCACGGTTCACGTCCCTGGGACACTGGCTCATATATATATATCCTAAATAAAAACGCATTCTCTAAGATATTTTAAAATAATTTAGAAAATACTTTATAATTATGTTTTTCTCGATAAGAACAAAGTAAGTTCATCAACCAAAATAGCACTATACAAGTTTCATTTATTTTAAACTCTAATTAATTTCAAGAATTAAATAAAATTGAAGTTATAAATAGTGAAATAAATAGATTCAACTTTACTGGGTAACGAGATATTTGAGTTTCAATAACCGTAAATAGTTAAAATTAAAAGATAATGAAACAAATAAATTAAAATTATATATTAAATTATGAACTAAAAATTTGTATACGAAAATTTATACAATAATAATAATAATACGAGAGCTTCTGGAGAACTAATTTCATATGGTAACAAACTCTTACCAAACAAAATTAGAATTGAACTATACAATAATTATTGTAGTAGAAATTTATATGTTAGAAATTATATAAGAATAATAATATTTAAAAATTTATACGAAACTAAAATTAAGGTAAAATTCTTCTCAAACGTACCGCTCAATCAATGTGCACCAAGTTTAGCCTGTTATGTACTAAAAATTATTCAAATTCCATTTCAAAAATAATCCTCCATCATCTTTTAAGTATTATTCAATCTTAAAAGACTATTTCAACACTTTCTTTCTTTCACCTGTGACTTTTATTTATGCAAGTTCAGATTCACATCGACCACGGTCTCCTCCCTCCATGTTGAGCACCAAGACCAAACCCTAATCTTCCTCCGTCCTCCCATCTGCAGCCTTCCACTTCCAGATCCACCTCTCCTCCGAAATCTTCTCCTCCCTTTCCATCGTGAGCCGAACCGCTCGGAAAATTCTGCGTGCTTCAGTAGGAATTTCCACAGAGTTTGGTCTGTTGATCCCTAAAGCAATACACGGCCGGAGGAAGGGGTAGTCGAAGTTCACTCATCGCCTCATCGGGGGGCCGCGATTCAGAGGACAAGCAGCTCAGATGGTTTACAATTATTAGAGAAAAAGGGGTACGCACAGAATCAAATCCATTATTCAGTAAAAATACATGAAGAGGCTGATTTCAGTAAAAAATGCTTGCCCTGATGAAATTACGGGTGTTGACATACGAAGGATGACTCCCGGATCTCGGTTCTCATCTTCTAGCTCCTCACAGTTGTTGCTGGATCACGATCTCCATACGGTCCTAGGTATTCTACAATCTCTGTGTATGGTTGAAATCGTAGTGACCAGAAAGATGTGCACGTCCCAATTCGGTTGTTGCCCATCTTGTCTGGAACACTCTCATTTAAGCAACAAAAATAAGCGCTGCACAAGGTCGTCGTCGTCTCCCTTAATGGCGACAACTCGTGTGCTTTTCCAGCAGAACTACTTGTAAGGAGCGAACAGAATGGATGAATTGTGACCACCGAACCCGAACGAATTAGAAAGGGCGACCTTGATGTCCAATCTCTCCTTCTTTGATCCAACCAACACACTTTTATCCTGGATGAGTCAAATCTTCAAGTTCAGCAATTGAGGAAAAAAAAGGGCACTGATACGGTGGGTGTAGGGTACATGGGCAATAATCCCCAAGCCCCAGAACTTTGGTATAATGAAAATTTGAGAATCGTATGAACATCCAAAGCTTAACAAAAGGGAAACGTGATGGGAGCTTACCAAGCTTTTCTCCGGGTTGTCCAGGTTGAGATTTGGGTGAACCCAGCCACTTCTTATTGCCTAGATGCCAGAAAAATCATAGGTATCAAATTGTCATGAATATCCTGTTGGCAAGAAACGATGTTTCGCAGGAAAGCATATTACCAAAAGTACGAGTAACATATCTTACAACAACCTTGTCAGCAATGACCTGGGTAAAGTGTCCTCCAAATACTGGGTTGCTGACAGGCATATACTTGAAGAAGCATATGCAAGACAGTAGTGCAGGATTTACTAGTAACTACATTCTTTTCCCACAAGATGGATGCTCTCTGATGTGCTCATAGATGAGAAGTGTGATAATATTTCAGATCGGATATGATTAGTTCAGGGTGGGAACAAAGTGGCTCTTACGTTGCCTTGCAAAAATTGCATGAGACTGACTTGCCTGAACAATGTGAATTGAAGATAGAAGCTGAACTAATCTAGGGATTAATCATTTGCAGGCTGTAAATGCTTTAAAGCTATTGTTTTTTCATTTAGCCTATCAAGACATGGCCCTCCTCTTCACTGACACCTATAATGCATATATAAAGAAGTTTACATGGCCGTAAATGGAAGATGGTAGTTTCATCACAAGCATATCTTTATTCCATAACATTGTGGTAGGCTTGGGTAAATGCTTCAACAAAAACTTCGGAGAAAACAGTACCATAATGCAATCATGTTAACTCTCTAATATTAAGGCTAGACTGACTATACATCAAATCAGTTTATGACAACAGAGAAGCTCTTTAGCCCATCATTTGTCACTTGATATTATTTGTGGCTCACAGGATAAAAGATCTGAAACTGGACATAATTTCTGATCGGACTTGAAAAGGGAAAACACAAGGAAAGAAAGCAACTTTCACATGGTATTTCATGATATTTTAGTGACTAGATCAGGTAAAGAGCAAACTAAAACCGCAACCTACAACGGGAAAGGTAATATCACTTAATTATTCAATACCTCTGAATTAAGGTTTTAAATCTCAATATCGTATTGAAAATTGGTTCTCTGAAAAAGAGAAATGTGTCAACGATCAAAAATCGTATCAATGGAAATACAATACTTTTGTGGAAACAACTTTAAAATTTTAAATATCAACTTAAAACTCAAAGATAAAGATAAAATAAACATATAAAAATACCAAGACAAATTTTTAAAATAATTATCATCAATAAAATATCAATTAGATAAGAATATAGTAGTTCATGGTACTAGAGAATTTTTATAATCTCACATGAATAAATTAAAAATTTTAGAATAAATTATAAATTTTTATTCCTACGATGTAGTTAATATCTTTTAAAAAATATTACGTGAATTAATTAAAAAATAGAAAGTAAAGTTTGGGAGAATAAAGTAGAAGAGGAATGTCATTCATAAATAAACATAATTTTTAAAAAAATTAAAACTTATCAAGATTTTTTGATTTTTTTAAAACTTATTTAAAAATTAATTTTTTCCTCTTTTCCCCCTTTTTTTCCCCTTTTCTCACATGAGCATGACGACCTTCTTCTTCCCTGCCCTTGACTACTTATATAGCTTTGTTGAAAACCTAAATGGGTTTCAAACATTCGTCGAAAGAAGACGACCTTCAGGCAATCATAGCAATCATCTAACAAATTCGACTCTTTGTCGCCATCGCTCATTGACCCTGCAGATGGCCTCTAACTCCGACCTTGTCAAGCACTCGAGCTCGCAGCCCCAACTTCAACTCCTTCCCCGTCGATCGTCCTTCCTCAATTCCTCAAATAGTTGTCAAGATTGATTAATATATTCCTTGGATCGATCGATCCAACCTTTCATAACCTAAAAAAAATGTTGGATTGAATGATATGTTGATCCACTACCAATCCGCATCAACGGATTGCTTGATCCCTTGACCTCTCAAAACTTCATTAAGGATCCATATTGGTAAAATGAACTAGCACAGATCATCGAAATTTCAACAATCCGTGTCGATTTCTGAATCTTTGCTCTAAAATATGAATAAAGGAATATCTTGAGCATGCCTCTTAAGCCCAAAAGAAACACAGTAACAATTGCATGGAGACAAAATG
The DNA here is from genome assembly GCA_024699675.1 of Amphibolis antarctica. Classification (NCBI taxonomy): domain Eukaryota; kingdom Viridiplantae; phylum Streptophyta; class Magnoliopsida; order Alismatales; family Cymodoceaceae; genus Amphibolis; species Amphibolis antarctica. The sequence continues at coordinate 5,612 of JAMKPZ010004762.1, read as the reverse complement.
AATAGACAGAAAACTAGAGTGAAGGGACTAACTGCAACAAGAGAGGTGACAAACTAAACAGTATATCATTGTTGGTGTAGGATGTGGAAAATGCTAGCTGGACAAAAACATCTAGCTCCTTCTCCATTTCATAAACAAAGAAGTCATATTAGTTACGTATGTTTTTAAATATGGAAAAGAAGTGGGAACTTTTTCCTTGAGTTGAACAACGAAGCACCAGATTACCTGCACTACCGCAACAGCCTCAACTCCACCAGCAGCTCCTAGGAGATGACCAATCATGGATTTGGTAGAGTTCACTTTGAGCTGCAAAAATCATAGTTAGGTCCTTGAAATCTAAGAGAACATAATATCCCAAAGTCCCTACAAGGTATGACAATGGTCGACGGTAGATAACGAACGGCATCATGTTGATAAATTACTACCTCACAATTCTGCCCAAAACATTGGATAAGAGCTTCAAACTCCTTGATGTCACCCGATAGTGTAGAAGTAGCATGAGCATTTACGTAATTGACATCCTCTTTTGCCACCCCAGCTTGAGATAAGGCCTTTTCTATGCAGATAACAACACCTTTTCCTGACCATCAAGAGACTTTTAGAACATCAACCCTGGACAGGACATTACTTAGAGAAATAAATCAAGAAAGTTTTTCCCTACCATCAGGGTGAGGTTCAGTCATATGGTAGGCATCACAGCTGAAGCTTCCACCAAGGAACTCGGCATATATATTTGCTCCCCTTTTCTGTAAAAGATACAGGATGGCATTTCCAGTCATTTTCTTTGTACCATTGAAGAAATCCAAAAAAGCTGAATTCTAATTTATAAGACCACTCAATATATGTATAATATATTACCTTAGCATGCTCTAGTTCTTCTAACAGAAGAACACCTGCCCCTTCACCCATAACAAATCCATCACGATCCTACAATATTAAAGAATGTAAAGCTCATTACTTCCATCTATTGAACAAATTACCAACTTGTATTTACGCAGAGCACCTCCAAATTAATGTGAGTTGATATATGAATACAGGTATTTCTACTGAAATTTATGTCGTGTTTGTTAACTGGTTAACTAATTACAAAAAACAGTCAACACACAATGACAGAAACAGGTTAACATGACACCAATATTTCCACCGATTCTTGGTAGTTATATACAGGTAAATATATCATTTCACCAACCTAGATTTTTGACACGTGCCAGCAATATTTTTGACCATTCATGGAAACACATGTATGCTTAGATTTATACTTGTAGCTAAGTAATTTACGTCCTTGTAAAAGATTTTGTATTACCATAGAATTTTCCTAAATTAAATAATGATGCATGTGAACTTGGATTTAGAGTAAAATAGATGTAAGTAATAAGTTAAGTTTAAGAATCAAGTAACTACTTAGTGATCATAACAATATGATAATGTAGTTTATTCACCTCAGCGGCTGGCACAATACTCTGTTACCATATGGAAACACTTATGAGAAAACAATTTATAGAAATAGTTTAGTGTATTTGAAAAATTATTCTCAAAAACTTTTGAAACATAGAACAGTCTTTGGATTTGGGTAGTAAGGATAGCACAGGAGCACTCAATATTTCAGAGCTTTTATGTATGAAAGAGAAGTTGAGCTATTGAAATGAGAATGATTCAACCTTTCAAGAATAGATAAATTTTACAATAGTTGGTCCCAATAATAGGTATCAATTTCTTCCTAAGCACGGTACCTGAGTTTGGTAAGTCATTTGATCATTCATACAGTTTTTGTGATTTACACAAGAAATGCTCACATTATGTCGTAATTCCTTGTTGCTCAAATAAATCAAACAAATACACGTACCTTTTTTAAGCAAAGTGTACTTATGTATCATGCATTATTTAGCAATGTATGATGGGGATGCAAATGTTAGAACACTAGACCAATTTTTAGGCCAATGGAGTTGCACTTTTCAACGTCAAGTTTACATCATTGACCCAAATATAATCAAATTTACAAGAACTAAAGACATACACGCATATAGTGAATCCTGATCTTCTAGAGGCCAGGTAAATGGCAAGGAAAAGAACGTACCATCTATAACACTGTGGAGGAAAGTCAAAAAAAGAGGGCAGGGTAGGAAAGAATGCATCAAACAGAAAATCAAAAAGAGGGTGTCCTCTTCTCCTAAGGTAACCCTATGTGTCCACAATTAGTTTCAAAATGGACACTGGGAACTTCTTTGCCAACAACAATACTGGGCAATAAGTCACAGTCACCAATGATCACCAAATCATTAACTAGAAGTTCATCACTACATGTAAAGAAAGTGATGTTGCTTCAATCATAGCACAACTTACATATTTTGAACGGGTGGTTAAATATCTTTAGAACAACATAACTTGCGTAAAATTAAGTTTGTCTTCATCATATTTAATTACTACTGAACTATAATTTTTCCATACATGTGCAACACCAGTGTTAGAATCTCAAAGTCCTATCCTCTCCGTTCAGTTCCAGTTTATGGAATGCATTTAAACCCACCTTCCAAATATTTAAATCCTCAGTATAAATTTCTTTGACGTATTAGTCCTTAGTCACAGAATTTTATGAACCATAAAACATCCAAAAATTTCCAAAAAAGAATGCATCCACCTATTTGCTAGGTTCATTTTATCATCTACAATTTGAAATACACTTCTATTTAGCCATCCTGTCTTTCTTTTTGGACTGCAAGCCTCAGAAACATAAAAATAAATTTTATCAAAAAAATATTGGCCCATTTCCGTAAAAAAATGAAATTCGATAAAAAACTATGCCTGAAAAAAAAAAAGCCACAGAGGAGCTTTTGCACATGTCCAATAGGATTTGATCTAGCTATGTAAACATCTTTGCTAAGATCCTAAATTTCTCGGCAAAACATGAGAAGCAAAACATTTGAATTTTCCATCTAATAATCAAGAATTAGAAACAAGCATATTATTATTGGTACATACTTCATCCCAAGGGCGAGATGCTTTTGTTGGATCATTGTTCCGTTGTGAAAGTGCACTACATGCCACAAAACCTCCCAATCCTACAATAATTACATTCAAATTAATATGTGAAAGTCAAATACAGAAATACATTTTCACTCCACATGAATTGCTGGGTGAATACCAATAGGGATGATTGCTGCATCAGAACCACCACAAAGCATAACATCCTGCATTGATTTGACAAATGTGATGTATTAAAAAAATTTAAAAAACAAAATAAAGTTCTTTATGGTGAAGGAAGAGAAGGAGCAACTTACAGCTTCACCTCTTATAATGTGGTTAGCTGCATTCAATATACAGAAGTTACTAGTTGCACAAGCCGTTGAAATTGAATAGTTTGGACCCATCCAACCCTAAAATAACAATAATTGGTATTAATATAATTTGTGGCCTGCTTATTTACCAAAATCATTGAGACTCATACCTACCAGATCCATTGCGAGCATTGCTGATCCCATGTTTGTGGTAGCAAAAGGTACACAAAAGGGATTCATCTTCCTATAAGATATCCTTAGAGCTTCAATTGCATCATTGAAGACCTGTTTGAAAATAAAAAAAGTACTCTATGAATTTGTAAGCATATTAGGAAATAGATGCATGATAAAAGGAAGGCATATTTAAACTACTAATTAAATGGAGTGTGTTCCAGCAGAAGTTTTCTTCAACGAAAATCCCTCAGTTTTTGCAAAAGTATTGCTTAAAAGGCTACCTTCATTCCTCCCATTGCAGAGCCAATAAGAATTCCACATTTTGTTTTGTCCAGCTCATTCATGACTTCTTTTGTAATACCACCATATTCCAATGCTTTCTTGCCGGCCGTAAGCATATAGAGCATGAATTTGTCCATTCTCTTTGATAATTTAGGTGCAACCCAGCCATCTGTTGAGAAACGTTTGATTTCTCCTGCAATTCTCTGTGAAGAAGTTATAATAAACAGCATACTCAATATCCAATCTATGGAAGTTATAACCTTGATATCAGAGTTCAACTTCAGGTTGCAGGATATTAATGCAATAGAGTGGATTCCATTATACCGTTGGAAAGCTGGTACAATCAAAGGTCTCTATCTCAGAGATGCCACTGGTACCATCAAGGAGATTATCATAGAAGACATCTGGATCATGTCCTAATGGAGTCACTACACCCATTCCAGTTACAACCACACGCCTTTGTTTTGTATGAGGTTTCTTCTTTTTGACGACTTCTTTTACAGGTTGTGCAGTCACAGCCATGGCATTACCTGCAATTGTATCTCATTAACAAACAATTACCAATAGGCCTAGACCAATGTCTTATCGAAAATAAACAATTCAAATGTGCACAAGAACAGAAAATAAATCAAGAACATTATGAATTATGAGATATTGCTTCCATCTCAAAGGTTTCTAATATGTGAGTGGGGGAGAACGGGAAAGGAAAACCACTCACACCTTGAACAGTGCTAGATGTTCCTCACTTTCTTATGGGGTGCATGATGACAATGACTTAACCATGAAGTGACAAAACATAATTGTGATGGCATGGTTCAGCAGAAGAGGAAATCAAGATATAGAAAGGCCGGGCAGGACACAACAAATAATATCACATAGTTTAGTTGGACACCTAGAATATCAAACCAAATTAACCAAGACTCTAGCATGGACTAACCTCGCTCAGAAATTCAATCAATCACAACATGAAACACCTTTTTACCGACCACCAAATTCTGGCAAAGTAGATGGATTTCAACTTCCTGTAGCACATATAAAACAAAGAACTAGTTGCATCTTGAAAAGCCACACTCCAGAGGAAATGGATACAGCAGTTGTATACATACCAACAGCCGATAACGCAATTAGTTTTCTCTTCTCATGTGAGGTATAAAAGATAAGAAGGCTTTGAGTTCAAACTCCATCAAAACATTACCAACGTCAGAAAAACAAACCGTTCTTCGATCATTCCAATTTAATTATGTACAATTCAATGAGGCTTAGCTGCAAGAGATCAGGAACAAAAAAGAACCATACTCTATGCGAGACGAAATCCAGAAACCACATTTCAATTAGATAAAAAGAAAGCAACTTCATTTCACAAACATAAACAACAGGCAGAGCAACGAATTTACCAGGAACACCAGCCGTATGGCGGCGCCCATTCCTATTATCTTCCCACAAAGGCGGGACCTCGTTCTCCCCAAAAATCGACGAGGCCGAAGCACCGCCATGGCATCGGATCCCTCTCCTCTTCCCCCACCTCCCCATTGACCTCGCTTTCCGTAGAGAGGAACTCCTCGACGTCTCCTTCTCGGATGCGGCGGACATACAGGTCGCCACAAGCCATGTACAGAGCGGAGGAGCAACGGAAGAGGCGGCCATTGGGAGGAGCAATAAGGGCGAACAGAGGGAGAGATTCCAGGTGGAAACCTACAGCGAGATTACGGCAGTAGTAGCACTGCTCGCCTCTATTTATTCTAAAGGGAAGCACCCACAGGATGGATTGGAAAAAAGTCAAGGTGTGTGTGGGGGGGGGGGGGGGGGGGGGGGGGGGTGAGATTTCGATGATTTCGGAGAGGAGGAGAGAGAGAGGAGAATCCAACAAGGAAACCAATCAAAGAC